>JAGDQP010003610.1:0-20997 GCA_022664845.1 Lepisma saccharinum
ATATACAGATGCTTATCAGAATAATGGAAACACCTGAACGAAAGTGCAACTTACCAGATTAATATGGTGTCGGGCCACCTTTCGCCTTCAGAACAGCCTTGATGCGACGTGGGATGGAGGCATAGAGGTCGTGAATGGTAGCAAGTGGAATATTACACCATTCCTCGTGCAGGGCATCGGCCAGTTCTGTGAGAGAGGATGGAGGTGGAAATCGTCGCCGGAGTCGTGTTTCCAAGATGGACCACAGATGTTCAATTATGTTGAGATCTGGGGATTGGGCGGGCCAGGGGAGGTGTTGAACTTCATCCCGATGTTCCTCAAACCACGCTGCAACAACTCCAGCTGTGTGAATGGGTGCATTATCATCCTGGAATATGGCGTCATTGTCCGGGAACAACATCCGGACCATAGGATGCAAGTGGTCTCCTAAAATTGCGACATAATCGTTGGCAGTGATGCGTCCGCGAAGTGTGACCACAGGACCCAATGAAAACCATGATATTGCGGCCCACAGCATCACCGTGCCGCCGCCATGTTTCACAGTTGGGCGGAGACACTGCAGATCATACGCTTCTTTGGTCGTTCTCCACACATAAACACGGCCCGTGGTTTGGAATAGGGTGAATGGTGACTCATCCGACCATACCACACGTTTCCAGTCGTCAACGGTCCAAGTTGCATGGTCGCGGCACCATTTGCGGCGTGCTAAAGCGTTCTGGTCCCTGATGAGAGGTTTGGCCCGTGCAACACGACCCCGTAAGTTCATGTCATGTAATTCGCGGCGGACTGTGATTGTCGAAACAGGTTGGGGGAGGTGCTGATTGAGTTCCTCCGTCACTTGCGTCGCAGTGGCACGACTGTTCCGCGTGACAATGCGCTTTAATACCCGGCGTGCCCTATCACTGATGCTTTTTTTCCGCCCACTGTTCCGCTTCCCCGATGTGGTTTTTCCGTGTGTTGTGTAGGCCGTCATCACCTTCGACACTGTCCCTGACGACACACCTAACACACTAGCCACTGCCGTCACACTCACTCCACATAACCGCGCACCAACAATTTGCCCTCTTTGAAACTCTGAGAGGTCTCCCATTTTACACTACCTCCGTCTGCTGCAGCCACTGCACACTCCTGTTCCACGACGCCTGACGTAGTATAGAGACCGACCTAACACACCACCACCAGCAGTCCGGCGCTGCGGTCGCCACGACACCACTACCAACCCATACATCGGACGTGTTGCCAACTACAGGTGTTTCCATTATTCTGATAAGCATCTGTATGTCATATAAGTGAGTTTGGTTTCCCGGGCACCCGGATGGTGAATTTGAAGTCTGAGGGTGGATGAAACGACGAGGTAAGACTTTGTTTACCACATTGGTTGCATTTCGTATTCTGTATTATGTTTATACAGTTTGATGTGGTGTGGGACAGAGCAGTATCTACATTTGGGTTAGTTTGGAAAATACCTTGTTTCATGGCCATTCTAGAGCTGACAGCTATCACACCGAATTGGAATTAGTGCGGTAGTGCGTGAAGGATCAATAGCGTTTCTTGTAGATGTAGGTTCCTATGTGTAAATAAGTTATGAGTGGTAGACTGATCAGGTGTTAAGACTTGGATCATGTAGCTGGCTGGCATTCCCTTTGGTTTTTACTGACAAACATGATGGTGTATCCCTCAGATTTGAATTTTGTCTCTGCTTCAGAATCTGTCATATGTGTGCCAGCTCCTTAAGTTACAAGATATAGATATGTAATATATAGATTATATGGGTTGACGGCTTGGAGTGGTAGCATGTTTGTGGTTCTGGTGCCATAGAAGTTAGATTTGCTTACCTGATGAAATAAAATACGTAACGAGGTAGTGGTAACACCTTTATTACTAGACGACCTCATACCAGAAACGAAAATAAAACACCCTATAGAAATTCCTTGTTAATAAAAATTGTTCAATTATTTCAGTGTTGCACCCGGCTTTTTTGGATTCAGCACACAAAAATGCATAAGAAAATATTTAACATCTTGGTCATCCCAAAATGCAAGGTACGGGTATCTAAATCTGCTACCAGATTATTATTCAAGAAGCTTAAATCCCTTAGCAACTAAGATGACAACATATTATAACTCGAAGATTCATTGTGGTAAATTTCACGTTTTTATTTCTATATCTTACATTGGAAACGTATTATTTGTCGTTTTGACACATAAATAAATGTACAAGATCATATTCTCATATGAATTATAATTTATTTAAACATTTAACTTCAATAAACACATAAATTAACACTAGATACTTTTTGTTTGTCAGTACTCAGAGGAATCTATTCACAAAAATGTTTGTGCTGATCACATTAATCTATTTACTTGTTTTTAATTTTTGGACAGGAATTTAAAGTAAGTCCTTTGGTCCTAAATGTTGTAAAGAATGTACGTATGTACTTTTAAACAAGAACCATAGCAGTTTGAAACTCCTTTATTCTAATGACTTAATATTTAGGGCTTACATGATAATAAATTAGATATTGTACGCATTAGTTTCTGGCACTGCTTCATAATTGTCTCTGTGTGATAATACCGAATCGTTATGTAGTTTGTCGACAATTTGTGAGAATAAATTAAGTAGATTCTTGATTAATTGTTGTTTTCTGGTTCTTCAAAATTACAACATTGAAAATTTGTATCCTTATGGATAAAATCTTTCTGCCATGTTAAATGTCAAATGTACTCTTCAGAATTTGAAGAATCACTTAGCATTGTTGTATTGGGAGATTTCGTGCCATCGAATTATTACCTCAGAGGGCCTGAAACTAGTGACCCAAGCGATTGAAGGTGATGGAAAATTAAAATAAGTCAATTTGAAGGAAAACTGCAATTAATTACAGCAATCACGCCTTTTCACATTTACTTATTGTTTGGAAAGAATTCGAAGCAAATATATTTCTTTTAAAGAATTCAAAAGCATGTAGATGATATAAATGTTAAGCAAACGCGCATCGTGATTGTACTAAGCAGCTTATAATCTACAGTATCATTCAAGTGACGTAAAGCGCCATTAAGTCAATTAGCCTTAATACAAGGGAATGGATCATGCGAAAAATGTTTTCTACGTAACTCAAAATGTTCTGTGAAATTATTGGGATTACACCTAGATGCAAAATTAAGTTAGTCCACTCATATAATATCTATCAAAACAACTTGTATGTAATATTTGTTAAGTAAATTAAGGAGTTTGTTATCAAAAGAATTCATTGTAAATGCTCATTATGCATACATTCACACCCGTATGTCGTACGGGATATTGTTTTGGGGGGAATGCCACCGAAGCTAAGGAAATATTTAAAATTCAGAACGCGGCTCTTAGATGTGTGGAAAATATAGAATCATGTAGAAATATTTTTAAGAAGTTTCAAATTACTCTACCCTGTCTGTATATTTTTCAGTGTTTGAAATATGTAAAAAAAACAATTTATAATGTTTCAACCAAAGGATGACGGTTCATGAGCACGATACTAGACAAAAAAAATGTCTAAATTTGCCTAAACTAAGATTGAAATTGACGAGAAAAGTTATAAATATATGGGTATAAAGTTTCATAATCTACTTCCACTAAGTGTCACAAGTACAAGTTCAAGAGAATTCATTAAATGGAACAAAAAACGATTAAAAGAAATGTCAACATATGACTTGAGGGAAATCGAAGAAAACTATAAATCCTTCCAAAATATGGTTAATTTTATGTGAATGATTGACTATTATTGTTTAGTAATATGTTATATCGTTGATTTTATGTAATATGATTGATATTGTAATAGCATGTAGAGTTATTACAGTTACGCATAATAATCTAATATATTATTATTTCAAGTTTGACGCTTGTAATCATAAAAATGTTTTATAAGGGAAAACATGACTAATTGTTTTATAACAATACAGAACGTTATAATTTATATTATAAATACTAATAAGCCTATACTTTGACATACCTAATGTTACAAGAGGTTGACGATTGTTTTTAATGGAATAAGATTTTAATGTATTGATGACATCAAAACAGCATACCTGTATGACAATGTTAAATGTAAAAAAAAAATGTAACAAATGTGATAATTATATTTCATAGTTACTACTGTTTAACATGCTTCTCAAGCGCGCCGAGACTCCACGGGGCCAATTCCCGAACAGTCGTTAGCTTGATCACGCGTACGAGTCTCTAACGTTGGCAAAAGTTGCGAGGTAAGTAAAAATCGTATTTCTGACATATCACGTCATGGCGCTGGTGCTCGTTAGTTTTAAATATTCAATCATTGTACCTTATGTAGACACTAAAATTTTCCAGCCAATCAAATTGCCAGATTCTGTTCTGATTTCGATTATTGAATGATCGACCGTATTAAGTAATCGATCTGTGAAATCAAAGCTGCAGGACTCGAAAAGAAAAAACCAACGAGCTCGAAAATTACAGATGAACAAAATAAAAAATGATTGAATTTGCGAAAAGCAATCCATATTTGATTTCTTTCACAAAGGTGAAGAGAACTTTTGTCATGAATTGACGAATCATCTTAATTGGATGGGCGGGTTTTGTAAGTCTGATAACAGTGGAGGAAAGTAACTACTTAGGTTGTATTGTCCGTCTAAAATTTACTTCATCTACGCCAGGCGTTGAGTCGCATGTATGTTCTATACCCTAATTTTCGTATAAATAATTATCACAGACACATCTTTACGCACACACAGCGACCGCCAATAATCCAAAAATTGCTACGAAAAGCCATGTGTTATTAATTCGCTAAATACATTTTTGAGTTGTTCAATTCCAGCGGCCAACCTCCTGACTGGGGTTTTTACAGCATTCTTTCTCATCTTCCCGCTTCCTTTTCCTCCCTATTCCGACCCGAGCCTTAGATGAAGACCAAAAATACAATTCAAATGTTTTTGAATTCGCTACAGTTAAATACAGAACTAATGCCGTTACTTCGTCGTATAACTAACACGTATTTTGATACAAAAAATCACGGACAGTATGTCTATCGAGCGAAGACGGATTAGAATATGCCAGGTTAGACAATACTTCTCATTATACACGATGCATACCACCTTTAACCAGAGTTGAAACGGCACCAAAAGTGATCCGATTTTAGCTCTGCTTTTAACACTCACACCATATGATTGTCCTGAACGCGGATCCATCTAAATAGGCCTTTGGCGCTTCGTCTCTTGAACGCGGATGCATCTAAATAGGCCTTTGGCGTTTCGTCCCTTTTATTCCTATTTCATACTTGCATTACTTGAAAATGTTATATATTTTGAGTTTCAAAACTTCCACACATGTTGAAAAGAATACATCTCAGCCGTAGATTTTAAATTTTGGGGGGAAGATAAAGTAAATTTTACCCAATAAAACAAAGTATCAGGTAATGAAAGCGTAATAAGAGTGACAGAGTGGAAAATCCAAGGCCTATTTAGATGCATCCGCGTCAGGACAAGCAGATGGTGTGAGAGTTAAAGACTAAATGAAACGAACATAGGTGATCTTACAATACAGTTCGAAATTTGCCCCGTTTCAACTCTGGTTAAAGGTGGTGTATAAAGCGTATAATGGAAAATATTGTCTAACCTGGCTTGTTGTAGCCCGTCTTCGCTCGATAGACATGCTGTCCATGGTTTGTGTATCAATATATTGTCATTCATAATATGAAGTAACGGTATTGGGATTACTTCGTCTGCCACCGTATTTAACTGCAGTGAACCCAAAAACGCTTGAATTTGAATTTTATTTATCGTCTTCAAGCATCTAAGGCTTGAGCCGGGATAGGGAAGTTAAACACTGGGAAAACCTCAAGAATGCTGGGTCACTGGAATTGAACAACTCAAAAACGTACTTAATGAATTAATAATGACACTTGCCTTTTCGTAACAAATTTTGGAATATTGGCTGTCGCTGTGTGTGTAAAGATGTGTCTGTGATAATGTAAACTGTAAATGTATATAGAAATGCAAACTATGTTTTGATATGCCCGAACTCATATGATTCATTATAGATGGGTAAAAATAAATAAATAATAAATATAAGGAGGTTCGGCGCCTAACCGGAAAGCTAAAATGGTGTAGAAACTGAGATTGCTGGAATACCTAATATCACGATAATGTATTTACGTATTTTACAGGAAGGACACAAGGATTATAATTAAACATTAGTTACACTAACAATTTTCTTTATCTTTTTTGGATAGTCATAGTTCATGTACTAATAATATTCAAGAAGACAAACTTAAGAAGATACTTTCACTAGTGACACAATATACGGGTGTAGAATGTACCCTCTACGCATATAGTCCAAATGAATAAAGCGAAACTCCCGACTTGTGTGTGTTCAAATGTACAATATGTACTTTTGTAAACTGTAACGACCTTTAACGAAGCGGAAATTAAATTTACACCATTACCGTAAAGAAGCCTTCTATATTATAAACAAGGATTATAAAACTGGCGAGATCCTATCATGTGTTCTCAATACCTAAATATAGCCTACACTACTATATGCTCATAGAGTACAAGGGTGCTTTACTAAGTAAAACATGTTTTAAATATATTTATGTACCGTACTAATTAAGAAAACATACTCGTGAATGTGAGTTCATAGGCAAAACTTACCTAATCTACAGCTGACATATATCTTGTAAAATGAGTATAGATTTTAAAAATGTACTTAAATAATTATGGTGGTGTGAGCATAAAAAATGATTTAATCATGTCACGTTTGTATTCTATGAACAAGGGCATAAATTCATCAGGTATTTTATATGTGAAATCATCGACACAATCTTCGCATGTAATTAACAAATATAGAGAATTACCACAGAGTGCATTACGAGCTGACAAAAGCGTAGTTCTAGGTAAGTCTTGTTTCAAAAATATTGCCTTATACATACTAAAGAAAGGTCCGCTAGTGTAATTGTATTTTAAGCACGTCTCCTGCAATATTACAACCACAAGTATAACTATCCAGAAAATTAAAAATAAATTTATAGTTAATTAACAGTTACTTACAGCCATTATATTTCCTTCACCCTTCGTACTTTTGAGGGGGCATTTTATTTTTTATTCATTTTTTTATACTTCTACAAGCATCGATTAACACCCCGCCGCCATCTAGTTTCCGTGAACGAATAATCAACTCTCTCCCTTCCTACCTAACGCCCAGACCAAAGAAGATTGTCTCGCAAGCTACAGCCATAAACGTTAACGAACGGTCAGGAATAAAAATGAAAGAGTCGTTAACGACTGAAGTTCGAACTGTCTCACGTAACTTCTGTGCGGGAATCGGTCCCCAGACCCATATTTTTTGAATCTCTATGACGTGAGGTACAAGAATGTGTGTTATATCACATAGTAACGGAGAGAAGACAAGGGCAGTTTACCTCTAATGCGTTCTAAAGACTTATTAAACGCATGTCCAAATAGTTAAGTATTCCGTCGTGCAGAGGCCACCACTGTATCCATTATGTAGCATCACTTAAAGTTCAGTGCTCAGTGGTGACCTCTCCACGGCTGAGTACCTAACTATTTGAACATGCGTTTCATAAATCTTTAGAACGTATTAGAGATAAACTGCCCTTATCTTCTCTTTATGTATGTATTTACTTTGTGGTGATAGGTTTGCATCACGTATAATAAAAAATATCTAGCCTATATCCATGAATTATGTCAATGATCTATAAGTACAAACAGAAAAAGTAAAGCTCTTTAAAAGAAAAATCGTCCTCTCGCTGGGTATCTTCTTCACCATCTTCACTTGACTATCTCCGAGGATAGCTTTCGTTTCTTTCACGATCTTTCTAGTTTTATGTTCGGTTTGTTTCTTGGCTTTTACAATAGGCCTAATTGTTTTTCCTGTTCCTTGGCATTCTTCATTTCCTTTCTTCTAACACTGCTTTCAAGTTCATTTTTGTAAGGCGAATTTGTTATAATCGTTGTCTTCCCCCTTTTACAGGTAACTCTTCGACCCCCTTGCTACACTTTCAGTGTGGGTGAGATTGCTTCAGAAGAGGAAGTACGAAAGTTGGAATCTTTCTGGGTAGGGCTGACGTTTGTGGGTAAATAATCTTGCACCAATGAGCATTGTGGCCTTAGAGAACCTCCTTCATGTGGAATTTCTTCAACACTTTTGAATGTTTCCGGTCTTGCTGACGGCAATGATTGTTGTGGAAAGGTTGTAGATGTTTCTTCAGTCGCTACTGATGGCAAGAAGTCTTCGTAACTAAACCACGACGGTTTGAGGTCCAGATACCAGTTTTTTTAAAGGCATGGAGAATAGGTGCAGTACACATTCCGCCCTACCCCATACTTCCCCAAGGGTTATGATTTTATTATAGTACCTAGAACGTAGTGATATTTTATATTTCATACTAACTATTTTATAGATCAACTTACCTCCAAGCAGATTTTCTTCGAAATTAAATTAATCACACAAAAGGCAGCCTCATGTAGGAACCTATTCAACTAAATGACACAACACTATGACTAATGACGTCGTCCCCTGATGTAACAGGTGCTAAGAAGCTAGTTCTCGCAGTTACCATAAGATGCAGCACCTACAAGTGTTTTAGGGGGATAACACGTTATACCACACTACGCCGTTCCACCCTGCGTTCCCTTACAATTTTCCTTTCGGAGATTTTTTTAAAGCTGGCTCCGGAATGGAATTAGGTTAGGTTTACGGAACCTCAGACTTCCAAGGTAGGGAGCGATGTTGCTGAATACACAGTTAAGCTTAAATATCATTAATGAACTTAACTGTTCAAGACGTCGCCGACTCTAAAATAAGTAGATGGGTCGCAAAACGCATGATTCATTTCCCTGGGCTCACAAAGCACAAGGTATTCTGTAGGGTCGGAAGTTGCACGGTCGTAAAACGCACAGACTCCTAATGACTAGCATTTAAAATACTCCGCAGAGATAGAATGAATACATACACACACACAAAGAGCGAGAATATGTGTAAGAGAGAGCGCCATGAGTAAGAAATTTTATATTCAACGGTCAGATGAACACAAAATTATTTTTTCTTAGAGGGGGAATGTAAGGAACCCCACACATTTGGATAAGACTTTTTCATCCATTTTCATAAAACATTTTAAAGATAAGACTTTGACAGATTTGAGTAACAAGAAAATGATATTACCACTCCTTTTGTTATAAGAATGGGCGTGCCGGCTACAAGTGTAGACCATCGTTGCGGAAATTTGCATGGCAAAATTTAGTGTTTGTATATAAACAATATCACCTCTTTGTAAATTTTTAATGTCATGTGAACAACTTGATCGAGTATTTGAATTGGTCTCTTAAAAAATGAGTCTTTAATTGACAAATACTCAAAGTACGTAAATTTGGCAAGTTGAAGCATTTCCAGAATGTTCAAATTCATAGCTACGTAAAAGTGTTGCGTGAAAAATATATTATACAATGTTTACCGATTTTAAACAAGTACTTTAAAGACATTAATTTGCTACAAGATTTTGTTCATTACATGTATATTTCTCGGGAAAATATGTGTGAAAATCCCACCCCTTGTTTTATTACGTCTTTCACGTATGTGAATGAAAATGATTTAATATAAAATAATTACTTCACTTTATCTGGAAGAACAGTGTTTATGTTTGTTTTTTAGTAATAGAACAAAAAAGAAACAAAGGTATAAAATTTAGAAGCATAATAGAATTCTCTTTAGTATAACTAAACAGCAGATCAATAGTTTCATTTTTGCCGCATGCCAGTGCAATAGGCATATTATTAGCCGAGTGGTTGAGACAATTTTTTGTTACAAAACCCATATCAGTTTTTGGTACACCTGTCGCATTCAGGATAACACAGGTGGCAGCATTCCACTTTCCAATCATACACCTTGAGATTAGCTGGAGTTACAGGAATTTGCCGTTGCATTCCAAGGAGATCCTCTGCACGTCGCCTCAAGTTGACAGGAAGGGTTTTCTGAGAAACACGCAGTGTGATCTGAGACTCCAATAGTGCCCACGATATTGTCTGCAGGAATTCTTTTCTTGATATCTGCTTTGGGATGTGGTTCAAGTTTGCAATATAATACGTATCTACCTGAGCCTCCACATCCTTCATCTGCATTTCTTTCCATATCCTTGTCAACATCCTCGAAAATGTCCGTCTATGTCCAAGTTTTGAACAATATCCGTACCGTAGTTTTCATCTCCATCATCACTGTCACTGGATGGAATGTCCTCACCGCCAGCACTTTCATCTAACCATTGTTTGATTCGATGAACATCATTCGTAGCATCTAATGGCAGAGAACGGAATCCTTTTGCCGCCTTGTCACAGATACGCGTGGGCTACAGATGTAGACCACACCACAACAATTATTCGGTTCTGCTGACTCACAGACGCTCAAGCACACAATTATCCCTTAGTAGAAGTGGCAATATGAAGATACTGAGACTCGCGAGCTTATCTAGTTGCTGGGCGTTGTGTGTCAACGAAAACAAAGTGTTTGGTCTACATGTGTAGCTTCTGTGATGTAATTAACGCAACCAGACATGTCGCATGATACATTTATGTAACACTGTTACGCAACCAGTGGTGTAAGTAAACAGTTTGTTTACTTGTTGTTAAAAAAGTAAACAGTTTGTTTACTTGTTGTTAAAAAAGTAAACAGTTTGTTTACTTGTTGTTAACTTATGTAAAACGATGACACTGCTTTGTTTTCTTCCGATTAGTATGGTTGGTGGAGCATGGTCCTAGAATGCCATGAGAGAGCATCTAATTCCCTGGTGCACTTGCATCCGAAATCAAGAGTGCGGATCTCAGGACGTACTGGAAAGTGCTCTTACTAAATTCAACTTTACAAAAGGACGTGGTTTTATGTAAACAGCAGTCAGTTCAGTAGATTCAAGTTGAGAGTGAACTATTGACGGTCAGAACAAGGTATCAGTTAATTACGTTAGAGTAGTATCTTAGTAATAAGAACAGCTCAAGAAGATCAAGTATCCAAACATACTAATACGTAAGTCAAGCACTTCTTTTGTATGATTTACAGTAATAGACCAAACTTTTATTGCCAGTATTTCTTTATTTCTTGACCTACAGGACTCATCCCTAGATCCCAGTATAAATAAAGTCATTCCCCTACGGGAACTAAACACTATATCTACCGGTACATCTTTCATCACATATATAGATAATAACTTCCGTAAATACATTGTTATGGCTGATATCAATATACATAGCAGATCAGACAGAGAGATAACAAACTACAAAAACTTCATCAAGCAACATACATTTGGAACCATACATCAACTACCAAAGCAAACTATACTCATGTATATTACTACTCCTGACATGGTAATTACATCTGCTAACCTAGTAATCCATTGCATTCTAGACGTTCTTGACCCAATATGCAGCGTTTATGTGCCAATTAAACCATGCAACACTAACATCCGAAACAAACCCCTAATACATAGTTTCTCGAGAAACATTACGTTTCTACAAAGCAGACTGTAATGGATATCGTACTCACATAAGTACCAAACTTTCAAACATTTCACCTCCCACTACCGAAGAACTGCATTCCCCCTTGAACATACTTACAAACATTACAAACAGCATCCGATCAACACAGTCCTACCAGTAATATCCTTACCCTTACGAGCCTACACTTCCACCAAAATACCTACCATTAATAAACCGCTCCCGATATTTCTATAGAGACTATAAACGTAACAGAAACCCAGAATCACTTCGCCTGCACTGACAGCTACAACGTACAGTTCACAACTACATAAAAGCCTACAAATTCAGACAATGGATAAAAATCTGTAACTACCTCACGGACATATTTCACCCTACAAAGTATGGGAAGTGATTTAACGCATTCACTGGAAAATATATCAAACCCACTTACCCATTAATACATAACAACGAAGCACTACACTCAGGCACTGAAAAAGCAGACACCTTTGCCGACTATCAAGACATATATACACCCAATATTCCATTAAATCTATTTCGCCATCACCCAGCAGAAAGACTCAATATATATGCTAAATACTCCTACAAGCTAATGAGAACCACCCTCTCCCAGACCATCCACTTACTGCACTGTGGACGACATTACTATCACCATAGCACGCAACGCACTACTGAACCTGGGATCGACCGCATAACATATTGTCATCTCAAAGAAGCGTCTCCTTTATTCCTACAACTCCTTGCCTCGATCTTTACCTCATCCTTCTCACAGACTACTTCCCATCTACCTGGAAAATGTCCAAACTCTTATGTTCCCAAAACCAAAAGAGCCAACAGACGGGTTGGTCTTCCTATAGGCCAATGCAACTTACCTTCGTCTTCAGTAAATCACTAAGAAAATTTCTGGTTAGTCGATTTCACAATCATCTTGAAGTACACAACCTCCTTCCAATCCATCAACCACGATTCCGACAATTTTATAGTATCACTGATTAACTCCATCGACTTAATAATACTATCATAAACCATTAGAACACGTCACTTCCATCCTGATTAGTTCTGTTTGATCTTGAAAAAGCCTTGAGAAAAACTCTGGCATAAAGCTCTCAAATACAAACTACAATTCTTCCATCTTCCTATCTCTATTTTACGATTCATATTTGACTTCATCTCCAATCGTATAGCATACATCAGTATCAATACCAGTCTTCCCCTTCCTATGTTCCTACACTGTGCAGCTCCACAAGGTTCCGCACTTTTTCGTCTTTTGTACCTCTTATTTGTAGCCGATTTACCTCCCTTACCTCCAAATATACATATTTTTTAATATGCCGATGATACAGCATTTTTAGCCATTAGCCATAACATATAACACATAAACCGTCTAATGAACACTGCAATAAGCACGTTTACCTTGTGGTGCAGTAAGTGGGGTCTCACTATTAACTCTCATAATACACAAACCACCGTCTTTCTTCCATCTAAACGAAAACCCCGTATCCGTCGTAATCCATCTCGTTTAGCATTCACTGTCCAAGATCAACCCATCCGCCCTGCTAAACAGGGAACCTATCTTGAACTCATACTCGATCACCAGCTCATCTGGCGCCCAAATCTACAGAAAATAGTAACAAAGGCCACCAACAAATAAAACCTACCAAAATGCTTAACTGGTACAACATGGGACGAAATGCAAACATATGTACAGTCTTTTACACACCGATTTACAGCTGGATAGAAACATCACCGAATATCTATAAAAACAATTACAAATACCATGCATGTCGAATTGCTTTCCGTGTGAAATTTCCCCGTCCTACACAAGATCTATACGAAATAATCACGTTTCCACATCTCCTGTTACATCTTGAAACGCTACCACAAAAATACATTGCGAAACGCCTCGACCAACAACATCCTTCTCTTCTAGAAGTAATCAACTCACATACCAACGTGGCTACACCACCTAGTCATTTACAAACATCACTATCTTTACTCTTTGCCACATACCATTATGTCATATCACCAGATCATCAAGACATAGTTCTTATTCGAGAACACAAGGCATCACTCATTCCACTGGCACCTTCATACGTTGCACTGTGATCAGAAGGACTACAAGACTCACTTGTCAGCATCATGTCCAGAGCAGGCCCTGGACAAGATAACCATGCACCTGTCCATTAACACTCCTATATTGTGTTGTGAAATTAAACTTCATATCCATATTACCATCTCATCTCGCGTCATCGTCAAATACTAATGATAATGGTAATAAAACAATAGTAACAAAGATAATAAAATACCCTAACCTTATGAAAAGATTACGAAAAACTCATAATGTTCACCAAATTATGAAGTTTATAAAGATGAAACAAGCTAAGTAATAGTTTTACTGTAGACAAAACCAAAGTGCCCCCGATAAATTCAAATTATCTTATATCCTAAAGAAAGAGTGAGAGGCATAGGAACAGATTTAGAGTACTAAGCGAATGCCGGGACTTGACAGGTTTTGAGTCAAAGTCATAGATTTTCCCAAAGGCATCGATTACTAATAAAACGATGTGTGGCTTATTTCTGACGAACTTGTGGCTACTGATATCTACTAGTGGCAAAAATGGAGAACACTGAGCAATTTAAAAAGACCTACCAGTTTCAGAGTCAAAATTATAATTTTACCTGCCGTTTCTGACCATGATGAATCCAATGGTGGATCCAAGTTACATGTTCATCTCTGTGTAACTTGTAGTCACTGAAATCTGCGGCGACAAAGAAACCTACAGATAAAGAATACTAAGCAATTGAAAAGGACCTGCCAGTTTTATAGTTTATGTGATATATTATTCCATAGTTTATTACCATTACGAATCCAATGGTGAATGACTCATCTCTGTCGGAATTGTAGTTATTGAGATCTAGAAGGGGTACAAATGGATAATACTAAGCGATTGAAAAGGACTTGCCACTTTTAGAGTCAAACTGTTAATTTTCCCTACTGTTTTAGAATCCGACGGTATATCGTTCTCATCTCTATGTGACTTGTAATTACTGAGATCTAAACATGCCATGTGAAAATACGTAGGCAAAATGGAAAAAACTAAACAAATGAAAAGAACCTGTGAGTTTTAGAGTCAAAGTCATAATTTCCCCCACCGTTTGAGATTATGATGAATCCAACGGTGTAAGGCTCAACTCTGTCGGACTTGTAGTTGTTGAGATATAGAGACACACGGGGCGCTAATAAAGAGAGAATAAAGTTATCAGATCGCACAATCTCCCTTCCTCACAACTCCCATCTTCCAAAAAAAACCTTGCCTAAATAGAGGGTACAGCTCTCTGGTGGATCCCAGCTGCGACTACGAAAAATAAACTTAACTAAACCTAGCTAAACTGGGAATTGTTAGCGTAGTAACGAGGACCTTGGGAAACTGCACACAGTCGAGAACACTATGTTACACACAAGCGAGAACACTATGTGCACGATCTCATTAGGATCGACAGAATATTCAATGTCAGAGGTGGAGTTAGTTTGAGATACAGCAGTCATTGCATAGAGATAGATCATTTCACCATTCTTCGTCCATCTTACCATACTTATATACAGTATCACAGTCAACACCACAAATACACGAGCTCTTGTACTCGTGGGATGGTTATCAATGTCTGACGATATGCATTCAGGAATCCCACAAGCATCTCCAGCACCCGGTTCATGACGAATTGTTACTAACAGGAATTCACATACAAAAGCGAAAGGGATATCACGCTCACGCACTCCGGTCAAAACCGCAAACAGAAAGCAAAATAACTCACCACCACGAAAAAAGCCACACATACAATCTGACAAAGATAGAGATAACGATCCTGGTAATATGCACACGGATCAACTACCTACAGTCTCACATGAACCAGTCTATTCATTTCTCCTAACGAACTATATTCCAGAATTCCATGCAAATTCTCACACAACTCTGCAAATATGTTCCACGTCTAAACATCAGTCAAAATATGGTCGAAAGGAAATAATCGTCAAACTTCCCATGCAAATCTAGCTACATACATCCGCAATAAAATCAGTCTTCAAATATTCGGTAAATCTCCATCAATGACAAACTTCACCACACCACGCAATAAGCAACCACGTAAGCCTTCTATGCTTTCTGTAGTAATATGCGCTGTCGACCCATCCTGGACCGAACTAGAAATCACAGACAATCTATCAGGAGGAATACGAATTTACTAAAGTCATACGCATCAAATTCAACGCTTGACCTACATATTTAGTACTTGTACTATCAACATCACAGGATACAATCAATGACCTACTCACCTTAGGAGGATTCATTTACTGAAAGCGACATACAGTTGAAGAATCTCACACTCCACCGCCAATGCCTATCCGATGCGAATGATGCCAACGTTACAACTTTCATCCCACACACCAATCAGTCCAAATGCAGTTTCTGTGCATTTCCACATTCAACTCGTCAATGCCAAAACATGCAACTACCTCCTAAATGCTCCACTTGTAACCTATAGTTATCAATGCAAAGCTAGACCTCCACCAGAACCTAAGAAACGCGATCTCATCATACCTTTTAAAGTCACAGACCAAACCCTAAAACCCGGAATCAACATCGAGAAATATCCCATCTTAAATCAACCTATCATCATCGAGCAAATGCTATCATTCATCACCTTAACAGTACATAACATTCAATTTGCTCATCGACCTCATATTCTCCAATAAGCTCAAACAGCAGCGAAGCAAGTTTTTTTAAGTTACCTCCCACGCACGTACCATATGTGCATTTCGTTACCGTACCACCGAAGCCTACCACCCAAGTATCTCGACCAACTCACTATTCACTTCATTGTGGATTTACTTATATTATTTGTTATTATCAGTTCACTTATCAAGCATAAACCTCGTTTTGAAGTACTTTTACTAGAAGAAAAAAGTTTGTCCTCAGCGAGACTCACCTTACTAAGTACTAAATGCATTTTTAAAATACCAGGATATAATCTTCTCAATGTGCAAGCACCACACATGCTCTGAGATCTAATAGAGAAGTTGATCTTAGCTACAAGAATTTGAAACCACATCGTCTTCATCCTGCATTACCTATAAAACTACTAGAACATCTACTTGCCACACTATACCTCCAAAATCTTTATATGGACAAAATGTGTGTACAACAATGTGGTAATTTTACTTTTAACGCTCAAACTGCTGGTAGCTTCCTTGGTGCGTAGTTATTGGATGTTAAATATTCACTAAAATGTAACGAACTTGTTTTATTTTCTCAATGTAACGACTACTTAGATTATTCAAAGTAAACAAAAAGGAAAGAGCACGTTTGTGTACACTGTCCGTCATTGTCGACTGCCTTGGGGAAATGCCACCCACAGTGGGTGCCATTACCCCTCTTTCATAATGCTGACAAATTACTGTTTTCACCTTATACTTTTTAGAAGTGAGAAGAAATTAATAAGCATTTGATTATTTCGATATCAATATGTTCAACCATGACAATATATAATACAAAAAATAGCTATTATTAATACTTACTTTGACAACAAGATCATATTCGAATTATAACGCCGTAGCTCAAAACACCTTTTCCCACATAAAAGACTGCAAAGAGCGCGAATGTCTTTCACTTTTTCCCCGTTGAATGCCCACTCACAGCTCTAGGAAATGACACTATTAGGGTTGATTCCACATTTGTACTTTCCGGGTAATTTAATGGGCTGTATTACTCACCTGGGCGCGATTCCCCCACGCAAGTCAATGAAATCAGAAGTATTAACAAGTCTTGAGTATTGTTATTAATGTAGTGAGACAATAGCGAGTAAGGGGAAATACTATTGTAGTGATGGATACACGTGTCGTGGTAAATGATCTGGATGACATATGTTAACTGCGTGTTTCCTCGGGTTATTCGGGTCCATGTTAGAGGAGAACATAGTCATTAGATGTTGAAGAGGGGTGTAGGTAAGCGTAGGTGGCGACTCAAGTGTGCTGTCAAGATGGGTGGTATCCAGTTAGATAGAATTGCCGTTTTCTATGGCTTTAGTAATATATTTGGTTATTAATGATTCAAGATGCTGTAGAGTAGTCGGAAATGAGATTCGGTCATACACTGCAGCTATTGGTGTTGGCAATCTAACCCCAGTCGGAATGTACGTCTTTCAATATTTGTAATCGGTTATAAAACGTTTCAGATGCGTATATTCAGGCTGTGTGTCCGTGTGTTAAGCAAGGTCTCATAAATAATTTGTAGGTTTTTAGGACCGTCTCTGCATGTAATCCCCAAGCTGTACCTACGAGTGTTTTTAGTAGATTAAGTCTGCACGAGGCTTAAGATTTTATTTTATCCAAGTGGACATTCCAGTTGGCCTGGCTGTCAAAAACAATGCCAAATATGTTGAAAGTTTCTGCGTTTCGATCCGGAAACTATGAACAGTGATGTTAAGTAGATTGGAATTTCGTAGTATTTTAGATATCTTGCGTTGTATAAGGAGAGCTTTAGTTTTGTAGTGTTTACGTTCAATTTCCATCGGCGGCACCAATTCATTATATAAATTAATTTATTGTTGGTTGAAGAGTCCGGTTTATGTGTTGAACTGATTTTGCTAACGCCAAAAATGCTTTGTCGTCCGCATATTAAAAGAGTTTGATGTTTCCTGGTAAGGGCGACATGTCGGCAACATACATGATATGCAGCAAAGGTGAAAGTACTGATCCTTGTGGAAATCCAGTGTTTAAAAAGATAGGATAAGGTTAGGTGGAATTCATATTTATATATGCAACTCTTCCTGAAAGAAATGAATGGGTGAGCCACATGTAGTTAATATGAAGATGGAATTTATGTAACTTAGAGATTAAGCTAATTTGACAAACTTGACCAAAGGCTTTTTCTAAATCGAATAACAAAAGACAGAAAAGGCATGTAATGTTTGGTAATAGTATTTGTTAGTCGTACGAGTTGATATATAATACTGAGAGAGGACCTGAATCCTGCCTGATGAGTTGGTAAGAAATTGTTTTGTGATAAGTGCGTATGTAGTCGTAAAACGGTGATTTTCTAAAAAAAAAAATCTTGCTTAGACAGGAAATTAAATATAGAGCAATACAATAATATTAACTATGTGTACAGTTTTGTTTGGTTTAGTGAACATTAAAACTTTAGGGACCTTCCAAGGCAAACAAAAATTGAAAGAGAAGAAGTAGAACATATGTATGCAGTTTCAAGTACGTATCTGGGAAGTGTTGTACGTGAGGATAGGAAATGTGGGAAAGAGACAAAGGTGAAATTAACAATGATGAAAAAGGTATTCCCCAAGTAGAAGAATTTCCTTCTGTGGATCGATGAGCATAGAGATCAGGAAAAGATTGATAACGTGGTATGGTGCCGATACGTGGGTTATACGAACAATCAGGAAAGAAGATTGAAACGTGGTCATGGAGAAAGATGAAAAATTCAGCTGGACGCAGAAGATGCGTAATCAGTAAGTGCTGAAGGGAGAAGATGCGAGACGAACAATACTGAAAGAATAATGATTATACCAAGCTGCCATAGCACAGTTAGTAGAGCGTTGTCTTAGCAATCGGAAGATCCTGGGAACGAACCCAGCGGCCGTCCATTCTGACTGAAGATTTTCCAGGACATTTTCCTCAACCACTCCAAGCAAATGTCAGAATCGTAGCTACGAAACTACGCCCTTGCCATCTATCTTTAAACATTCTTTCCACTACCCTATCCCGGCCTGAGATGTCTAAAGGCCATAAATAAATTCAAATTCAATAACGAATATATGAGTAGAAAGAAATTGCTCAAGATATTGGTTCCGCAGGGATTGTATACTAAAAGATGCCATTGAAGGTATTTGGGAAAGAGAGGAAGAGAAAGAAGATGAATCCAACTCCTTGGCGACATTAAGGAAGACACTAAACCAAAAAGGAAAACGTAAGGTTTTGATGAACGGAGAGAGTTTTAACATGTCTTGAAGGGCCTTCTGCTTTTAGCAAAACACTAATGATGATGACTCCCGGAGAGATCAAATAGTCCCCCGGACTTGCTCAAATACTCTAAACAAAAGTGTTATTCATTCCGTCTCCCGTACATATTTAAGTGTATAACTGCAGTCTTTATACCTAGGTAGCTTTAAGATGCATTATAATTGTAGTTTCAATGAAGTTTTTGTAATCAGTACTATTTTCTCAAATTTCTCTGGTATTACCTATCTCCATATCTTATGCCATGTAAAAAGCATAATTTACAAGCGTTTAAAAAGCTACCAAATTCTGTAATTACGTGCTTCCGACCATATAAAACATAATTGTATATCGTTTTTTTAATTTTAAAAGTAAATTGTATACCGTTTTTGTCAATGTTAAAATACATATTAGCTTGAAGTGGTTATTGTTTCAGATGTTTAGATTTGCTTACATGTTGTTAGAAATTGTTCCCATTGCTAATCATATTGCATTATTAAAATTGATTGCTTAAAGAACTAAATTTTGCTAGTTTACTATAATCTCTTATACGTTAGAATGTTCAAGACATTTAATATTGTTAACAAACAGTATCAACAATGACACGTTTAGCAGGAAAGTAAAAATATAATGAAGAAAAGTAATGAAAAATTCAACAGTAGAATTGTTGTCAAATCTATAGTTACATATTAATTTAACAAATGAAGGTAAAAGTTTTTCATGTCTTCTTACTCAGCTATATACCGGTAGTGGTTTTCTTGTAAGTATATTTTACTCTGCACATTCTAAGTGACGCAGTTGTTATTAACGTTGCCACGAGACGATATGAAATTGAGACGACACAGAGCTGTCGAAATGTAAAATAAGCATCATTTTGAGACAAGACACTCTCTGGACAATATATTTTCGAGACGAGACAGCCAAAATCTCGTTTTGTTGGCAACACTAGTTGTTATCTATCTACTTTGTTTTAAGAGCTACAGAAGGTCGATCCGCGTACTTGTGTCCAAATTTCTACTATGCCTACCTTACGAAAATCCACTGGACCACAATCGGTTGACCTCTATTTGATCACCAGTGTTCTTGGCAATAGCCCCGCACCGTAACTTCATTTGTAGAAGGCTACGACAAAATACAGGAAGTGGAATCCTCTGCCACTCCTCCTTACAGAGTTTCCACAGGTCCCAAAGAGTGCTGACACGACACGATGAAAGTGCCCTTTCAGTAGATCAAACCAGAAGAAATCCATAGGACTGGCATCTGGTCACTTCACCGGTGTAACCCGAAATGGATAGCCTGAATGTCGGTGTCTTGTGCCATCTGTTGAAGAAAGTTCTTCTCGTATCAACTAACCTTGAGTTACGGGTAGAATTAGACATAAGGGGTGAAGCCTTATCCATATCGTAATGTTCTTTTGGTGTTGCTAGTAATCTGGCGATCCACGTATTGATGATTGTTGTGGTTGTTACTTCGTAACGTAGCAACAGGATCGTATAT
>JAGDQP010003610.1:21007-92198 GCA_022664845.1 Lepisma saccharinum
CTTCTAAGGTGATTGACTGGCCTTTTATATCCCTATTTGTGGGCGTATTTTTAGTACTTCCAACTCTTGCCGCTTGGTGTTGGTGTCGTCTGCTTCTTATGGATGCTTAGTCAGCTTTATGTAACGTTTATTGTTTGTTTACTTTGTAGTCAACACACTAACCTAATGATCCATATCCCATTACAATATGCATGGAGATATGATTGTTGTCATTTCCATTTAATGCATCGTTACCAAATTTACAACGCACATAATTTAGAAATTATACTTTTGTACCCCCTTCATTGAAAAATTGTTCAACCGACATACCGACTTTAACAAAATATATTTGAAAACATATTGTCATACACAAGTAAAGACTACATCAGAAACTTCTTTCATTTCAGATAAGAAATCGAAATGATCGACACGGATTTGTTGGTTACTATCATAGTACTTCACTCTATCATCATCACAGCCATCATTTGGTACATTCTTATACGTCGGAAATCAAAAGCGATTTCACTCTCCCGAGATACGCAGAGTCTCTCACTCTTAGCTTGACTTTGGTGAGCAGATACAAGTAAGACCGTTATTGAGGAGAGATCTTGGTTAACGTTAGTCATCAGTGATCTTAGTTTATGTTAAGTGACAAAGATCTGAAAGTGAACTTTATTTAGGACGTGGACAACTTTCGTCATGAAACTGAACAGTATTTGAATAAGAACTAAGTGTATTAATTTCGTGAAATTGTGTCTAACTAGGCTGTCATGCCTCCCAGCTTAAGAACTATCTGTGGCATGCAGTGATTTTGTAAACTTTGAAATAAGCAACAGACATTCATTCTAAGGACTTGTGCTTGTGTGAAAATAAGGTCAGATGCCACCCCATTTAACCTATCCGCACCACTTCATCAAATTTAGGTGAGTGTTTGATTCTGTCTATGTATGAGTTCATTATTTGTTGCTTTAGGTTGAGAACTGGAGCTATAACACAATATTGTTTTTTAGTTAATATGTACATGTTGAACCGATGCCATGTTAGACATTTCTCGATGGTATGTTTATGTAAGCCGAAAAACGCATTTATCTGTTTATGTAAATCCCAATTTTAATGTCCATAGTTTTTCCTCATTTAGAATGGTCCAATCCTGTAGGTACCTCTATTCTCGCAATGCAAATTTAATCTACAAGTTAAGCAACTCTACCATCGAGCTACGTTTTCCAGCTCCGTACGATGCCCCATTAAAGTTTATTTAAACTCCCATCAATATATCGTAATATTTTTTTGAGGGGGGGCTTGTTACTTTACAATATTTAAATATAACGAGTGCTCTACACTTTCATCTCTCTTCTATGTAATTTATTCAGCATTAAGATTTGAGAAGAGATTTATAATTATGGGAAGTTCTACTCTATTACGGAGTTTACAATACAAACGAGGCAGGTCGTCTGTATAAATTGGATTCAGGATATGTTGCTAAAAGAAGGCAGAGTTGATTTTATAGTTTTCATGGTTCTGGGGAATAGTTAATTTACCTTGATATCAGTATCCCGCAGCAACCATAAATATCTTCGGAAAAGTTGCTTGACAATGACGGATGAACTCGGGACGTAAAGTGTAAGTGGTAGTTCGAATTTTTCCGCTTACGGAACTTGGAAGTTCATCGCCTCAGTAACAAACGTTTACTATAGAATTCTATCCTGAGCAAGATCAAGCCAATTTTCATCACAAACATCTACTTCTGGAGGAGCCCTTCTAATATTATCCTCCCAACGTCGTCTCAGTCTTCCCAACGGTCTATTTCCCTCCGGTTTACCAACCACGATGGAATATAATCTTCGTTTCTCTCCTATTCGAGCTACATGACCTTAGTCGTCGCGATTTCATTATTCTTACAACATCGGGTGAGTCGTAAAGTCCCTGAAGTTCTTCATTATGTAGTCTTTTCCATTCCCTAGTCATCTCGCCTCGTTTCGGTCCGTATTTCTTTCTCAAGACCTTATTTTCAAACACTCGTAATTTATGTTCATCTTCTAGGATCGTACTCCAACTTTCGCAACCGTAAAGTATTACCGGCAGAATAACTGTTCTGTATATTTTCAATTTCAACTTTCTTATTAATCGCGAGGATAGGAGTTCCTAGACTGAGTAGAAACATGTTTTGCCCGATGCTAAGCTACTTTGGATGCCATGGATTTTCCCTGGTGCATGATGATTTCATCCCCGGTTGTTTATTCCTAATATCATCCCAACCAGGGATAAAATCTTCGTATTTGTACCCAAACAGGTAGTATCTTGAAACTGATCAGCAAACCACTAGGTCATATTCCCCCTTCGTAATTTATAACAAATCGAACACTGTTCATAGCTCTTGGGCATGTGGCATCTTCATCACTGGCATTTTTGGGGATGGGTGACATGGCTATGTCAACCCTCTGACCTTGTCACCCAGTCCAGTATTTCCGTGAGTTTCGAAGTGTGCGTGAGGTGGATTAGCAGTTGAAAGTTATCTTGTGTTAACAGTTGCATACAAATGTTAAATTTGCACCGATAAATACGAAAGGGTTTGGGTTCCGCTCCGGACCCCAAACCTCCGATCATTGTAATTAGCCTTACAAATCAGGCAAGATACGTATAATTGAGTGTCTTATAAGGATATAGAGCAAGAATATGTATTTTAATTTATCTTTTAGTGGCATAGCCAAAGAGGAACACGGGCGCGCCCCCTCAATAGAAAATGCTTTATTTTTTATATAATTATTTGAACAATGTATCTAAGAAAACGTTTCGATTTATTTCCAAATCGACCTAATATATTTATCTGTGTCGAATCCATGGGGAGCACGCGCTCCTGCAGGGAAAATGCTTTGCTTTATAGTATTATTTCATCAATTTTTATAAGAAACAAATATTTTTTTAAACCAACATACGTATCTACAAATATTAATTTTGGGGGACAACGGTGCCAAATTGAATAATAAAAATAAAAAATATGAGTCAAATATGATAAATTTATAGCGAGAAAATATCCCTGGTCTATTCCACCTACGCCCCCGCTCAGGAAAATAATGGATCTGAAACTGTTCTCTTTCTATAATGACGGTTGATAAAGAATATAACTCCAATTTACATTATATGCATGTAGAATTTTTACTACAATAGGTGTTAAGTACATTAAATTAGTTCGTATTTACAAATGAATTAATACTTATAATTTGTTTACTGCAGAAAATGTAATACATTTTTGTTTGCAAAAAACACTGTGACACTTTCTAATATCGTCTACATTGTCCGTGTGTCTGGAGGAGATATATTTGTTACAAGAAGACCAGAGCAAATAAAATGAACAAAATAACAATTATTTTATTGAGTGTAATTTAACTATGTTCTAAGATATGTTACAATCTTGACAAACTTCTTACATAATCGCACATGAACATTTACTACATATAGCTCTTCTGCCATTTACGGGAAATCTGAATAAACAACAACAAAATAAAGTACGCGTTAACGGAGAAAACGAACGTTTATGCTAAGGAATTCATGGGCATTCAATAAAAACTATATTGGTTACCCTTCTGTTTGGTGGGGGGAGAAGATTTTATGGAGTTATGTCCGGAAAGGACATATTTTAAATGTCACCAAGTTTCAAATCATAATACAGAAAATTACAGAAGTTATTAACATCAAACCAGGTTGTCGGCCCCCCCCCCCCCCCCGCGCCTTTGGTATGCAACTATTAAAGACAATGCCGAAAGAAAAGGAACCTTTGACCACAGTATTGCAGTCGTATGTGGAAATGTTCGACGACTTCAGCACAGACGAAAAGTGTTCTTCTGCAAAGTTTTTGAATGTTCGGTAAACTGTTTAAAAAGAAGTTTCAAGTACAGTAACACATACAAAAAGTTAAACTTAAAAAGCAAAGATCTTTTCGGAGTACAGAACCATTCTTGCCGAAAACAGAAGTTTCAAATTCGAATATTTAAGGTACCATGTCGTCATCAAGTGCAATCATGATCTTGGCGTGTAAGCAGTGTATTTCTTTCATTCACAAAACCAGCAGTTTTCGAGATAAGTGTTGCTCTAAGCAAGATTCGAGTAGCTGAATAAATGTATTTCAGAGTGGAAATATTAAAAATAACAAGTTTTAACATTAAATCATTTGAGCTAATTAAACAATTCAGATCAGTAAACTTCAAGGCTTTTGCAGTAAATGGAATAAAGCGTTTATAAAAAGATAAGATGTTTTTGAAAGTGCATATTTACTTTCATATTTTGCTCCTTTAGTGAATATTTGCATCCATATTTTAAGTATTTTAAGTGCATAACTATCCGGGCCCTATGTGATATATCAATCTGTGCAAGAATGTTTCAAGAAACCCAATGATGAAGTCAATTTTGACATAAAATGACACTGATCTGGAGAATGTCACTTTTACCTAGCATTACGCATTCTTGAAATTGGGACTTCCATTTTCCGTTAGCGTCTTTGAAACTATATAGTGCACATCATGTTAAGACCATGAGGATTATATTTTCCAACATAACGGCGCCTCTTTGTAGCCGTTTGGTTTTCGTTCCTTCAACTGTTTCAACAAAATATGTTTTTCCATCTTTCGACTCACATATTCTCCAGGTCAATTTCTTGTCATTTTCTCGTACAGGATTAGAGTTCTGAAAAAAAAATGACTTCATCATTGGGTTGCTTGGAACATTCCAGCACAGATTGATATGTCACATGGCCCACTTACTATTAAAAAAATTTAGAAGCAAAGTCAATACGGCCGCTTTCAAGATGACGGTCATTGTCGTCATATCATTCAATAAGTATCACCTCCTGCCCAGTATCCATTATTAGCCATTTGCTTTCAATATATGTAACAATTTATGAAAGAAAAAGCGTTTTCCGTACTCTGTATTCGACTTACTTGCTCTCTACGTTCCATCTTTCTCGGGTTACCCTGTCGTTATTTGTTGACGACAGCACCTATAATTTTGGGTGTGAAGGTATACCTAGGTAGTGTACCTACATATGAATTTTCATCAAAATCAGGCTCTAACACCTGGTGAGTGTTCCTTGTAAGGCGAAAATCCGGTCCAACGTCGATCTATTTCTTCTGTATTCACATTGGTGATCTCCAATTATTTCATTTATGTATACGCTTAGGCGAGTTTGCAGTATATTACTCAGTACTTTGTAATATGCTGGGAGTAATGGGATTCCGCGGTAATTAGTAGAGTCCGATTTATCGCCATTTTTCTAAACCGAAACTATTATTGAGGTTTTCCATTTCTTTGGAAGCTTCTCCTTTCTCCATATAGCACTTATCAATTTGTGCAGTTTCTTGATTAGCGCCGTTCCTTCCGCTTTTAATTAATTCGACTGGAATATTGTCTATTCCTGGTCATTTGATATTTTTCATTTACCGATTTTTGAACCTCAATCTCGCTAGGATCGGGTATCCACGGTTCTGCTGTATAGAGTTTCAATTCTTCTGTTTTCTCTCAGTTGTGTAAGAAGGTTGTCAAAATAATTGTTCTACATATCGATAATGTTAGTAGGATCCACTTGAAGATCTCCGCGTTCATTTCAAATCACTTCTAATCTAGGCTGGTAACCTTTCCTTAACGAGTTTACCCTTTTGCTTTTGTACAGATCTCGTCTGTTATTTGTTTTGTCGTTTTTCTCTATCTCCTGAATCTTCTGAGTCATATATTCTCGCTTTTTATTTCTGAACCGGCGTGTGGCGTTGCGTTTCGCGTTACTGTAGTAGTTTGTACTTGCTTCGCTTTGGTAGTACAACACAGTCGATAGTGCTGTCGAATTTTGCCATAGTTTGATAAATACACCCATGCCTCATCTAGTGTAGCCACCTACTTCCACTTTTCTCCGAATAAATGGCGTTCGTAGAGCTGCCTGCTGTTGGTCTCTCTCACATACTGATGAGCTACACTTAGGCAATGTCCACGACTTATAAAGATCTTCCGGAATTTCAACTTCTTATGCAGGTTGCGGTTCACAATTGACTGTGCCACGTAAAGTCGTGTGGTCATCACAAGTTGCGAAAGGAGATTTTCCTGGAGGGCCATTCGACGCAACCTATGAAACACAGGTGGCATCACTGCAGGGCACGTTCGCTTCCTATTCCCCTTCGTGCGTGATTGAATCGCTGGTAACTCTTGCTTTTTCGCAGGTTAATTATGTTCTGGATAGTCGTCGAACCCAATGTGCATCCATGTTCTTTGCATTGTTTTTGAATGTTTGGCGTGGGAAAGTGCAACTACGTAACCCTTCCAAAATCGGTTTACCTTTGAAACCTTGATGCACACAACACACAATTGCGATCGTGACTCATTAAACACTCCTGGCTTTCTCCAGCGCTTTTAACCACTCAGTTCGGTCCATTCTGTGAGGAAGCGGGACGATTCAAAATTGGACACATGTAGTACGCGGATCGACTTTCTGTAATTTACTAGTGTTAGGATGGAGAAAAACATATTCGTTGATGAGTATCGAAATTACTGCTTTCTAAGACTGTAGTTATGTACGAGAAACCAAATTGCCTTTTGCGTATATCAAAATGATTATACGCAAAAGCAATATAATCTAATGTAATTTATAATAATTCGTCGTCGATGTGACAAAGAGGCGTAAGCGACAAAAAAAACTTTTTTTTTTTACAGAAGAGCATTTTAAAGAAAAACTGTGCTCTTTAACTGTCTGTCTTGTAATGGTAATTAAACCTATCTTTAAAGATAAATATTGATTTTTGTGCAGAAGCACTACTCTTTCCAAACAAGTTTCAAGTGACTTGAAACCACTTTCTGTCGCTTACGTCCATTTGTCAGATAACACGAAATTCGAAAGTGGCGCTTACGCCAAAGTCATGTTTTCTGTACAGAAGAAACTAATAAAGATAGGGTTACGCCTGTTTGTCAGATGATAGATTAACATATTATAAGTATGTTAATCTATCATCTGACAAAATATCTAAGATTGTTTCCAATTTCCCTCTTACGCCCCTTTGTCATATCGACAACGAATATAGAATGTATAGGTCCTTTTAAACAGAGTAACTTGAATTTCATTCGGTTAGGTTATATCGCATTGATTCATCTTGTAAAATTGAACACAGAAGCAAATATAAACAAATAAATCTGCTTTCCAGGAGAGTAACAATATTCTAATCTATTTCCCACTTATATCTACACCACTACACAGATTAAAATTCTTAAAGAAATACGATATATCGTACATAACTAGAAACAATTACCTTCATTATATAACAAATATTATCTAAAAAGTACCTACCCGTATTTCGGCCACTCCTTCTCGTACGGAGAGATTTTAACTGACATTTTGGATCTAGCTTTGACTGGTGTATCTGGCCTCAACTTCACGAAAGTGTTCAAAGTTTGAAGTGTTTGTTTCGGCATGGATGAATTCAAAGGGAACTGCTCGACTTTATATATGATAGCCAAACTATCTGCGACCTTTTCGAGGCGAGATTCGATCATTAAAGAAGGAAATTTCCTTAGCTGTTCCACATAGTATGTAACCTTATTAATATTAATCTTACCATAAAATCGATTTCTTTCAATATATCCCAAAGCAGAACTTGAGTAAGGATGATTGATTTCATATCCAACGGCAATGGATACTTCAAGGTCGTACAATGAGTGCGTATCTACTTTTGAAAATCCAGTAATAGCAACTTTCGTGTCGTCATTCACTATGTTTAATTCTGAAATTGGTTTCTTTATAATGCAGAATTCAAAAGGCGTAGATTCAATCTTAATTGATAAACGATAGCACGTATCTCGTTGAATACCTTGTGCACGGCGTATAATTCTAATCTGAGATCTCTCAGTCAAATTCGTTGATACTACATCGTAATGTTGGATCATTTCGAGAGCTGATTCAACTGCTTTGGGCACACGATGGAAGTGAAAACCAGCTAAGTTATTTAGAAGCAGTATAAACATTATGTAAATTTGTGTACACTTTTTCGCATACATAGTTCAAGAAGTTAGTTGGTTCAAATATATTCTTATTTGCATTCACATTCAATCGTTGTCAAGATTTGAAAAATTCTTAGTGTAAGACCACAATTAGCAACGTTATTGATAGTTGTTTGTTTTTAATAAACAAGGTCCTATTGATTTCTTGTTTAAAATGGTGTCAATATTCCACTGATATGATGATATTTTTTTTTTGTTTGTATGTTCTCTCACTTCAATTTCTCTAATATTAAATATTAAAATTTCGGGTTTTCACACATCATTGTCTTCATATACTGTATTCAACATTTCATTTTAGTTTTTCGTATATTCCATTTTGTCTGTCACTATCTACTGGGCAATCTCTAATTGTTCTAATACATCTTTGTTCTTACATTCATAAATTTTCTATTTCTGACTTTTATAGTTTTTCCAGGTATCCACAAGTTTCCTTTTTAGTTCGAAGTAACAAAACAGCATGCGTTCATTTTGTTTCAGTAAATTTGGCAATACCCTTCCTGTCGAGCAACACTATTTGTTTAATCTAAATTTAAACCTGTATGTGAAAGTAAACGAGTAAATATTATTTTTACTCATTCAATAGTTTTGGTTTGATAGCTCTGGCACTTCATAAATTTATGAAGGACCTTTGAATATTTAATCATACGATTTTTCCAGTGCTTTAAGGCTGTAGATCACTCCCGCCATCTTGGTACGCACTTTCCATTGATTAACATGGGAATTGTTTTACTCGTCTTATATCTTTCAGGAGTATAGTTCTAATTTCTGTTTTCGCCCAGTTTGTCGTCATGTTCTCTTTTACTCATGCTACTTTATAGAAATGCAATATTTTACACAAGAACAGTATAATTGCCCGTTAACATATTGTGATTTATATAGCAAACTATTAATAATGCATTATACTTATATATTTAAAGAAACTGCACAAACCAAAACTATACAAGAGTCAAAATAACCACCAAGACAAATTTTGTGAAAGCAGAACTTAAATATTCTACATCCGAGAGGCATAAAATGAGTAAAACAATTCCCGTGTAAATCAATGGAAGGTGCGTACCAAGATGGCGGGGGTGATCTACAGCGTTAAGTAAAGATTCTGAACCCGTTCAGATTAAATTAATAAAAAAATATCCTATACATTTCGGAATAGAGTAACATTCCACAGAATATACCTACTATTGAATTTAATGAAAATTTCAGCTCAATTTTTTTCGTCGTAAATTTCCACCTTTTCGATCTGGCGAAACGAAATAAAATTAAAGCCACCTTCTATATATTTCTCTAAACGCTAATATATTGAAGTCACAGGTATAATTTCTAGACAACACAGTGTTATAAATATAGGATTTTAACTCGTTCCACATATTGTATTATTAAATTTATATTTTCTATTAAAAGAATGTTTCCTGCATTGTCTGCATTTTAACAATTTCTCAATGTTTTTATTTCAGTTTGAAATTTCACAAACTTAGTTTCTAGATTCGGAACACTATTCGTTACACATTTAGCTATCCTGTATAATATATATCTCTCTTTCCAATATTATGTTTAAGCTATTTGGAGTGGCACTTAATACATATTCAATGATCGGGAAAAAATATGTCTTTACAAATAGTTAACATGAACTATGGATTTGCTCATACTTTGTAGTAGCTTAGTTCTAAGAATATTCAATATTTTGTCAGCTTTTTCTTGTATATTAGGTATATATCGATTAAATATTTACTTATCTAAAGATGAATTCTTATCAAGCTAAAGATTATTTCAAATTCTTACTTGTTTCCACAATAAATATGTTCGTTATTCTTTTCCTTTGATTTTTTGTTATTTTGTTTCTCTTGATTGAAATGGAGGTTTTCTATAATTCTGCTGATAAAACTAAGTTCCATTTTTATAACTATTTGTCTTGATATTTAATTAAAGTTTGCAATTCTACAAACCAATTTTTGGTTTTATCTCCCTCCAACAAAATTATATCATTAGCGAACATTATATGTTTGAAAGGTTTGTTCATAATTTTATCTAAACTAAATATACATTTTTAAAGAATGGTGAGAGTGTGTTTCTCTGAATTAACCCTGTTCTTAAGAACGTTGTATGTTTTATTATATCTAACATGCCTGCCCTGTTGTTTTTGTTGTTGTTCATATCTTCAACATAAAGTAAAATTATTTATGCTAGTAAATTCCAAACTAGAATTGGGTAATTACAGTAATGTACAGTCTTAATTTGATTCAAAATATCTAGTAGTATGTTGATATTTACTAGATCTGCAAACCATAAGTCAATAATGGCGGCATATGCCTCATATCTCCTTTGAAAAGTATTAGTCACTTGTAATGTTACCGCAGCTCTAACATTTAAAGCTCCCGCAACTTTACGAAATCCTAATTGAGTCAATTCCATTCTTTTAAATAGGTCTATATTTTTTTCTAATAATTGTAACACATTTTATGTTAAAGCTATTGGTCTGTAAGAGTTCTCTCAACTACTGTCTGCCTGGCTTTAGTATAATTAGAATTATGATTTGTTGTAATCATTGTTTCGGTGTTATCTACAAGAGAAGAGAGAAGAATTTTGTTTTAAAGAGCTATAAGCCATAATACTCCTACCTTAGGTAAATTTTGAATTATGTTATTGGTCACAGTTGTCGATGTTTTAAAAGTAGTTGAGGGATGTTTTCCAATGGACAGATGACCCTTATTGGATTTTCCCCACTGATTTCGAAAATAACATCCGTTCTTCTCTATCACGTAGTTTCTTCATAAATGACATAAAAACTTTTAAGATTATGAGGTTTACTACTGAGACAGGTGGAAGCAATGCAATGACTATGAAACAAGTACAATATACTTGGCGTTCCTTAATATGCGAGACAAACTTCACCGGCGAATTTCTGACACATAAAGAAGTAGAAGTCTTGAGATATTTATCCTCACACGGGGAGAGTAAATACAATAAACAGGCGTACATCCAATTGATATACTTCATACGTGGTTGGCAACTCTGGAAACCCAATAACGTGACATTTCTGTCTCCTAATATCCACCATCCTGGAACAAACCAACTTCCAACAACAAAATTTTCCTTTAATGCTTCTTTAATGATTTATTACGAAACATTTACGACCGTATTCTGAGATTTCTTCAGAATCAGACATCTGACTAGAACTTCCAAAATCAAAGTCCAAACTCGTGACCAATGGACTTAGCTTTTGCCTGATTTCAAGAAACCAGCCATGTCAATCAAAGAGAAAGAGTAATTTTCCTCGCCTATTTATAATTTTTATCGCCTATTTATAATTTTCCTCGCATATTTATAATTTTCTTCGCATATTTCTATCGCAGTAATTATCCTACTTTTGTGGAAACACTCTCATGATTTTTTTTCCATGTGTAACCAAGAAGTTGTTTACTCCGAAACTACATCTGTATGTGAACCTTGCTCTAACTTAATATTTAGTGCAATGTCTCATGTAACGTAGCCTACTTTTCCTGTGAAATTACATCACCGTGATATTTCATTATTTTCTCTTCTTTTGCGTGAATTTATATTTGAGAGGTTATTTTTTTCTTTTTCCTTTAGAGAAAATGATTTGATATTATTTCATTGCCTCTATTCTTTATTTATCATTCACATTTTTGCGTTTGGTTACAATATTGTTTAGTTACTTGTTCATTATATTTCAGGACACTTCTTTGATTTGTAAATCTAATATTCCTTCTCTTAATGCGGTGGTTACTTTTTTTTCAACATGACGACTGATTTGCTGTAACAATTATACCACCAGGGAGTCAGGGACGTATTTATGGGGAGGGGTGGGGGTCAGGACCCCACAAGCTGAGAGTTTTATGGAAAATTAGTATAACTTCAGACGTAATTATTTATATTTAACATTACATTTCATGCCCGAACACACCTTGGAACCCTCGGAAGTCCGTGGATCCCTTCCAAAAGCAACTTCTGGATACGTGCCTGCAGGGAGTGAATAATTTTGATGGCATAGGAGAAAACGTGTTGCATCGCTTATAATTAAAAGAAAATATGAATTTTCTAATTAATTCCGTGAAGTTCGTAAAATTTTCAAAACTCGTCTAATGCAGTGGTCGATTTGGGGGGAACGCCGTTTCCTCAGTTACCGGAAAATCGAATTTACGTTTCCCTTCTTTATTTCGTCCTGGAACGCAGGGGGACGGTCCACTTCTTAGAGGGGACGCATGCGGAACGTTGATAGTTACGCAATAAATCATATGTGGAGTTTGTTTATAACTTGTTTGTAATTTCAAATTTAGTACTGTTATCCATTTCGACAGAACCAATATAACCATGTGATATGGATTGTTTTTGGTCTTACTGGTTGTATATGATGTTAATTGGCGATGCGATCCGAGAGAGAACGTGCTGCTAACTCTGAACGCACAACCTTTGCTGTCAGCAGGATTGAGACGCTTCTGAATTTTCGGAATGTTTCTGAATGGAAGTAACAGGGCTGAGAGAATTCTTGCATTGGGGTTTGAAGCCCAGAACCTCGAAGCCATCACAGTTCGAATACACAGTTTGGGTTCTAATTATTTTGTTATCACTAGGGATCGAAGCTGTAAATCAATTAACTTCTACGTAGGGACCAAAAAAATTACATTTGGGCCGATATGTGTGACATATTCAGTGGAAGCCCATTGTGTAGCTCTTCAAGTTGGAAAGGACTTCAGGTTTCATGAATAGTTCTTAACCCCTTGTAGTTTGTAGCTGCTAGCCTTTATACGTTATTATTTTAGCTTATAAGCCTTTGTTATAACTGCTTCCAAGTACTATATTTTAGATTCCGAAGTGTATCGTTTGTTCACCTGTCTCTCAAAAGCCAACTATTATGTCAATTAATAGAGATACGTTTTCTTTCATATATTTGTTATTTGGATCTTTCCAAATCTTGTTCTGTTCATCTTGTTCTGCCCAGAATAGAATCATGTGGCGAACATTTCTTACTGTGGCAATGAACTTGTGAGTTCCACAAGCCATAGAATGGGTGAGTAATTTGTTTAATAAGGAGTTGAGCAACCCTCAAGGGTTCTTAGCTATTTTTGTGTTTACAATTGTTAAACTTTCCCTATAATTCCAGGGCGAGTTTGCCAAGTTCCTGTGGGACTGTTTATTTTTGGCCCAGGCTGGAATGAACTTAGGGTCAGTTCTACAATCAACCGCTAAACTTCTAGTCAGTGCTAAGTTGAGGCCAACTCTCATTTTGCGTATTTTTAATGGCCAAACTCAGACTTGGCCTCAACTTAGCGCTGACTAGAAGTTTAACGGTCGATTGTAGAACTATCGCAAGGTGTAAGTCTGGTGATCTTGCAGGTCAAGGTGTGGGTCCTCTTCGGCCAATCCATCTCTGTTGAAATTGTTCGTCAAGACCTTGGCCTGCAAGTTCACCGGACTTCCTTGCGACTACTGGTTGTGGGAACATGTAAAGACCGAGGTGTATTCACAGAAACCAGTTAATCTGGACGATCTGAAGGACAAAATAAGTTATGTGATTCTGAATATCCTACAGGAGCACCGTCAGCACGCAATTCTCTGTTTTCCAAAAAGACTGCAACAGGGTTTGGACGCAATGATACTCAACTGAAGGTTTGGCGATGAACTTCAACAAGCAGAAGTAAAACTTTAAACATTGCTCTAACAAGGGACATCATCCAAGTGTCCGGCTCCGATTTCACTGTAATTTTATTTTCTGTTAGAGGAAATGTATGATAATAGAAATTGTTGCCGTGGCGCATGTTGCTTAAAGTTATTGATTGTTGAATAGTGGTGATGTAGTTATTTACAGAGTAAGGCAAAAGTCCCTTAATACCCCTGTAAACTGCGTGTGAATGATAAAAAGTGAATAACAACCATGTGGGTACATATTAGGTCTAGGGGGAAGTTGTATGGTAGGTGTGACCTTGACGGCAGCCATCTTGAAACAGACTAAATTTTCGAAAATGAAAACCATAGCATGTGACACCTCATTGTACCAGCAAATTTTCCCACAAATACAATGGTATGATTATTTTTGCTCTATAGTTAACCAGGCTCATGTTTTCTACATATATTAATTTTGCGAATTATTGTCAGTGCATGAATAGTGTTGGGATGAGCTTCCGCCACTCTTTCTGAGGTTTGCATGACTGCTTTGAATTCTGTAAATTTATTCCTAACCCAGCTATAGTATATCTTGATTGTATTATGAAATTGGAGGTTAGGTTGTGTTAAGTACAAAAATAGAAAATACGAAATATTCGACAACGAGTTTGAAATATCAAAGTTAAATTTCTGCCCAGTAGTCATATTTTTAATTAATCTTTTCGTAGAAAGATATATTATGCTTCGGTGATCTTGGAAATTTTGTTTAACTGGGATAAAGTGTAGAATGTTTACCATATTTGGAAATCGAAAGTAACCTAATCTTTTGGAAAATATAAATGTGTGAAATCTTGTCTCTGCTCATAGGTAGAGCGTTTCTGTAAAGATTAATTTACCATCTGATATGTGAAATTTACAGCATCTTTAAAAACACATTTTGATGTGCTAAAGATTCTCTTCAGAAACTTTTTTTTCTCCACGAAATTCAGCAATCAGTGTTTTGCATTGCGTTTGTTATTCTTAAGCAGGAATAAATTATATTTTACCAGATATTCCTTGTGTCAAGGGTTTGATTAAGAAGTTGGTAGTTTACCATCTCTGTGGCATTACTGTAAAGGTTCCCAACCTTTCGCTATCTCAGTCCGCGAAGTGTTATTTTATGAGTATATGAGAAAGTAACTTCAGATGAGATTATTTCGATATTTTGATTCGATGCGTCAGCAAACATTAGGGAATAGTCAAATCAGTTGCGCTTTTCTAAATTTCGTGATTAATGTTAACTAGTGTGCTGCTGCATTGAGCCTTGAACATTTTAGGGGCCTAGTTCTGTTAGGTCACTAGAATAGCGTTTTGTGTTCTGCTTTCTTGCGAGATGTTCTCGCCTCTGTCTTCGTTTTTCTTTTAGTTCTGCTTTCTGCCAACTTTATGCGTTTTTGCACTTCTTTCAGGCTTCGTCCATGCATGCTTCGTGGTTCTAAGCTCCCTTGTTTGCTTTTGTGTCTACCTGCCTTTGAGGAGAAAGTCCTGTACATTACATAGTTCAAGTTAACTGTTCAATTCAGTCAATAATGCTCGATGCATGATATAGGAAACACCAAATAGATTTTGCACATTATTTTTAGATATATTATTCACTACGAAATAAGAAGATTTTCCTCGCTATTAAACTATACAATATTTAATTTAAAGTGAAATACGTACAAACTATATATTCGAACCAGACACACGGTTTTGTCTTCAAGTTAGAGACTGAGACCTAAAATATCTGTTGTTTACCAACACTGTGGATCGATTTTGTTAATTGCTTATAAAAGTGAACGCTCAAACTTTGATTCAATTAAGAAATTACACTGATTACAGAAATAAATTATAGTCAGAAGACAAATTACCTCACCATACAAAATTTCTTATAGTTGAAAGTTGATTTCTTCGTTTCCTTATTAGAGCTGATTTACATACAAGCTTGCGTTGCTTGCGATTTGTGTAAGTAGCGAATTAGAACAGTGTTTTATTGCGTGTTTTATTGTAAGGTAAGTGTGGCATGTGTTTCAATTGGCTTTCACCCAAATCGTACGCAACGCAAGCTTCCGAGAAAAGGAGCCCTTACTCCTTCTGATGCGTTTACGCGAAACATTCACCATGCCAGTTGCATTTGTTAAAATAGATCAAGTTATAAAAAAAAATTTAAATATAAAAATTTGATATGGAATTGAGAGACAAATATGGCGGATAATACCCGTTTTCATGAACTACGAAGAGCGTTCATTTGTTTCGTGGCTTCAATCTTGATAGCTTATAGTATCTTATTCCATATCCATTTTTATAACATCCTTGGTACTCTATCACATAAGAAACTGTACATTAGACTGAACTGTTAATAATTCGAGTAATCGAATATTTTCTGTAATCGATCCATCGCTCATTTTAGTCGACTTATATCACCGATTGCGATTAATCATTCGTTGTTCTGGCGAGGGAACTATTAATTACACCATACCGGTAACTACTTGAATGAGAAACGAAAGATTTTTCGTCAATACACTTTTTCATTAAAGAAGAGCAATATGGAAAATATGGCTCTTACCCAAAAACTAAATTAAACTGTCTATTTTTTATTTCTTCCCACAAAAAGAAAATCAAGAAAATGTGTAGGGGAAATTGGGATACAGTGAGACACCAAAAAATCTAAATCTTTATAACGTTCAAAATTCAATCAATGTACCTGAAACAAAAAGCGGTAACATTGTTGCGATGTCTAGTATATTTACGCTGATATTTTCTTTGCTTAGCTGCTCGATAGAGCTATAAGAAATGAAAAGGTAGTCGAGGTCGTTTCGTTCCACTGTACCCTAACTATGTTGAACAGTGTGACATGCAACATATTAGTGCATTCTGTGGTGATATTCAATGGAAGTAACAACCAGATGGCTAAACTTGTAATTTATTTGCAACAAGGAAGGTGGGATATAATTATCAAGATATTTCCGATTGCATCACATTTTTCATGAACAATTAGGATGGAAGAGAGAACAGAATATCACGAAAGCATTGCTCGAAGTCAGTCACTGGCAGCAGCTTAAATTAGCGAGAACTCTAACTTCGTAAAATTATACTGAATTGAAAGCTTCTGAGATTATGAATAAATTCAAACAGATAGTTAGGAAATACTTTCTAATTTATGAAATCAGGTACACACAAAATGCTTTTTAAATACAAAATAAACAACAATACAAGTTTTATCCGTAGTTCTTTCTCTATAAACTAAAAGAAGAAGTAGCCAATTCAAATAATTGAAAGATAAGTGTATTATGCCTGAATTTCTTAAATTTATATATTCTGAACATTTGTATAATTTTGCATATGCAGACTTGGCATTACAAGTTCAAAGACTATCAATCAATTTTTCTATGGTATTCACTTGAGACTCGATTTTAAAAGTTGAATCTCGAGAACTAAAACACTTTTGTCACTACAATTACATGTACTGACGAATAATATTGGAAAATATGAAGAGTTACAATTTCACATCTAATGGCTTTTACGCTTATACATCAACAGTTTATTATTATTATTATTTACATGGAAGGAGACTAAGAAGAAGGATTCAAACGCTTCTTTGGTTCTCCGAAGCTTCATCCCGACCTATTTTCTTCTTCTGTAGTATTGAGTCCGTGTCTCAAACGAAGATTTGATATACTTTCCTCGATCCCATTTGTTGAAGGGTATACTAGAAGCTTAATGTATATCTTACGACAAATGTTACTAACATTCAGAGCATTTATTCCAAATGTACAGAGTAGAATCATGAGTTGAATGCTTGTTCTGCTTTAGCTGAACTAATTGCTAAGGTATTTCATGAGCAGTTAAAACACTGCTAATCAATTTCTTTACAAATTTTACTGTAGTAAAAGGACATTTTAGGTTTTAGAGCTAATTTCCTATTATCCACATAGACCATAAAATCATTGAAATGTAGATGTTGATCTTTAACACTTCACTCAAAGATAAAAGTTTAGCTTTCGTCTATGTAAGATGAAGTCAATTTTAAATTCATTACCGAATATAAAAATAACATTTCCCTCCGATGATTATCAGTTGAAATCTATTTTCCATGTTGCCAAAGGCAACTCTGAATATGTAATTTCTTAACAGTCTTATAAAATTGTCATTCCTACGCAACAGAATATCTTGACATTGAATCTCTTGTTAAAAGTTACAATAAATTACGACATCGTCTGCCTTTTATTTCATTTATTAAATACGAAAACTCTCGAAGACTCTGCACAGTCGTAATGTAGTCCTGTTTTCTAAAAGATGAGAAGAGCAGAAACAGCTCTTCCAAAATATCAGTCACTGAGGAAAAACTTCCAAAAACTTTATATTGTCTAAATCTGGACATTTATAAATCTTTCATGTTGTCTTTAAAAAGAAAATTTAGGTGCAGATAAGCTTTCCAAATAGCCTTTCTGCCTCTAGCTGGAAATTCATTTCATAATCAATGAACGAATTAAGTGAGTCTTTGTTAGTCTACTTCACAACTGAAACCAATTGAATGAAATTAATAATTCATTTTATATTTCTTCGATTAACAATCGATTCGGAGAGCCAACCTATATGTTAACTACTGTTCGGGAGAACCGGTGTGAACTGGTTAAATATCATCACTGAGTGCGGTTTATCGATCGGTCTCGAAACTAACGGACATGTGATAGACTAAAGTCTACATGAAATGAAAGGTAAAATTGTCTCTTACTTGGTTCAAGCATTGTTGGCTCTGGCAATTTCGCTTTTATATCATCTGTAATTACACTCGCTATATCAAGAGCAGATGGAAAGATAAATTCTCCAACTATCTTCCGCTCGAAATCACAATTAAAACAAGTAACACATTTAAAACATGTTTCTAATTATTCTTAATATAAAACTTGTTTAACTCAATTTATAAGAGATTAAATATTATTTATCCTCACGGTTATAGTAAAACGTGTCTCACTGTAACTATCTACTTTGTGTTTCACTGTTCCCCACAACCACCTCGAAACAATATTTTTTATCCTTCCTAGTAACACAATTAGCAACGCTACAAGAAACTCGCCCCATAAAGTACTATTTTCTGTAAAGTTCAGTTATGTTGAATTAAATTTTAATTTACCACATTTAATAAAATAAAACTTTGCATTGTAATATATCAGAAAAGTTTACTGTACGCAGTTTCGGATCCAGAGACTGGGCAATTATAGCATTATTGCAACCATTTATCTAACAAAAACCTTCGATTAATTTCTAGACCATTCTAATTTATCTGTAAATATCAATTTTAATGGATACCGGTCTCATATTCCATGATAGCACGTAGCAATATATGAGGAAATGTGATAAACTTTTACTTAAGTTTTGTTTCGAAGTGGTTGTGGGGAACAGTGAGGCACAAAGTATTACAAATTCACTTAACGGGAAAATATTGACAGTGTCCCTCGTCTATACAAACAGCGCCCCCTTCTCACGAAATCATCGTTAGTCCACTGACTTTACCTACCTGAAAACCGCAATAACTGAACCACACGAATGCCTATTCGTTCATCTACTGTGTAACTAACACAACAAAATACGATTAACCTAGCATGCGAATGATCGAGTTGTGCCACCCTCTGAAGCAGGGTCCATATCAAGCCCTACAAAAAAAATCCCTTTCGGTAGGCCTACAGGCTGAGGTAGATCTCGAAGTTTTTTTTTTTATTTTCAAAAATTCAAATCTCGCCTTATATGAGAGTTATCGAGAAACTAAGAAAATTTCGTTTCTCTACCTTCAATGATTTGGAAATTGGGGTTTTGGGGCGGCTATTTTGGATCAAAGTTGACGACTTTTTGGAAGTTTTCTTATATTGTCGTGACCTACTTGTGATGGTACAACTTCAAGTAAAATTTCATTTATCCAGCTCAAACAGTGTGCAAAATGGGATTTTGGGCGGTCATTTTGGATCCAAGATGGCGACTTTTCGCAAATGTTGTAATATTTCCCTAAACTACTCGTCATAATGCACCTATATGCCAAATTTCGTATCTCTAGCTCAAACTGTGTGGAAAATGTTTTTATATGTCCGCCATTTTGGATCCAAGATGGTATCTTTGGATACATCATGTAATATTTTAGTAACATACAAATGATAATGTATAGTGTTACCAAATTTGATATTTCTAGCTGCAGCCGTTTAGGCTGTGTATTCTATACAACAATGGGTTCAGAAGCCATTTTGAATCCAAGATGGCGACTTTTTCAACATTTCGTAATATTTTCTTGAACTACTAGTGGCAATACATCTTTATGTCAAATTTCGTATCTCTAGCCCAAACGATATGGAAAATAGATTTCTTATTTCCGCCATTTTGGATCCAAGATGGTGTCTTTGAAATCATTAGATAATAGTTTTGTAATGAAAAAGTGATGTTGTACCTTTATGCCAAATTTGATTTCAATAGCCCCAGCGGTTTAGGCTGTGTATTCTATACAACAATGGGTTCGGCGGCCATTTTGAATCCAAGATGGCGACCGATTTTGCTCATTAACGAACTTAACCGAGCTATTAAGCCTAGAAACAACATATAAAAATTTGGTTCAAATATCTTCAAAATTATGGCCGCTAGCGTGTTAATATATATATATATATATATATATATATATATATATATATATATATACTTTCATATCGTATCGATCTCAATAGGTATATTTTTGTTCGAAATCTACCTAACAAGAATGAAGTAGAATCTAACTAGCCTGACCCCTGAACAGAATTTATCACTCTCAGAGTTAGTGAAACTTCAGACAGATCAATAGCATTAAATTGAAGCAGCTAGCATATTTAGTGACTCACATGCGTCTTAATCAGTGTTAAATTTATCAACTGTTGATGATCAAAAAATTTATAATAATCAACTGCAGCTATTACTTCAGCACCAAGAAGAGACAACGTTTCTCAATGCATTCGCCTTAACGTCCTTTGTACGCTCACTGAAGCTGGCCCCATAAAAACTAAAGATGGACGGAAAAGGAGTGTATGTACAATGCTAATTGATTTTCCAGTTAAACTATAGTGTTAGAAATGAAAAAATCTTCTAAGAAGGATGTACATCGTAAAGCTACAAAGCGTTAAAAGTTACAAAGCCAGACTCTCATAGTTTAATGAAGACGAGTGTATTTCTTTTGAGTGTACAAAACCACTTTCTAATTGGAAATCCTGAGAAAAGTGGATCCAGGGTATTGAGTGCAAGCAGTGAGTACCCGATGTTTGCACTGAAGGAAAACGTATATATGTTTGCCATAATTTAGACTCAGATGACGATATGTAGCTTATCCTTACCTCCATTCCTTAATAGACGGACGTGATTTTTTTTTTTTTTTTTTTTTACAAATATAGTGATTCTAAATGTAAATGTACCTTGATCAAAATCAAGGAAATATTTAGACATTCTTTTAATGTTTAAAGATGAACCTAATCGGACAGGAATTCTTAGAGTGATTTATATCGTGAATATAACGTGTATTACATGAATACTCGTCACAGTCACAACTTACCCCCGTCAAGAAGAAAAGTCACTGTTAGTATATCACTGTAAGAAAAAATCAAGGCTAGTCCAATGAACTAGCGTGCTAAATGGTAAATTGGCGGTCAGTTTGTTTCAGGAATATCATCGACCTGAACAATAAAGTACGCATCATTAGGATTATTCTCTGCAACTCGCTTGTGAAAAATCAACGTACCAACAACCTTCATAGCTCTAACACAGGATCAATAACCCGCTTTCCCAGTTTCGAATTTAAACTTATACTCATGCATGTCTTTCACAAACTGTCTTCGTAACATAAAAGGACTAGTAAAAGAAGAAGCCAGTCAGGAGTGCCTTGGTAGGGCAGAGGTTAGAGTGACAGACAAGAAACAAAACTGAAGATTCTAGGTTCAAACTCCACTGCAGACTGTTGATTTTTTTTTTTTTATCTATGGCTTGATGTTGCCTCACCAACATTAAAAATGTTTTGTAGCAAGTTTAACATGAAAGGTTTGTAGCAAGTTTGACGTGAAAGGTTTCTAGCAACTTTGCCACTTGGTGCAAACTTGGAAACTTGAAATCTCAAACTTGCTATAAGTTTACTGTGCTATCTAGTTGTTAGGTTGGCTATCTGTCTTTAGTAGTTATGTATTGAAAAAGGACAACTACAAATGAATCAATTTATTCAAAGAAATTTTATTTGACTCCACTTCACACACTTATCTTATTCGCTTTAAACAAGACTCAACTTCTTAAAATGTTTTTTTCGGAAGGTTCTTGCAAGTAAGTAATATTTCGAATAACTGAATTATTGCAATAATCGAGCTATTCGATTATATCTAATCGATTGTACGAATCACTTGGTTGTATGTCGAGTTTCTGTCACAAAAAAGTCGCATGTCTTTTGTTTCCTCCTCTGCGGTCATGCGGTGTTTGGAATTGGAATTGGGTAGTTGAAGTTGTCAAAGAAATGAATTATTAAAACATGTGACGGTAAGGAATGTTTTGGAGTCAATAAATTACAAATGAAAATGTAGATATTTTTGTCATGTTCTGTATTTGACCAGCAGGTTCCGTGTTTACGTATTTCCTTATTAGTATCATAATCGTGGGAATATGTCAATTGTCAACTGTATTTACCCACGAAATCACAGCATGACAGCAACGTAACTAGGGAACAGGCTGCTCCGTTAGAAAGCAGAATTTAGATTTATGAAATCAAATCTATACAGGACTCAATTAATGATAGATATTACGGAAGTGGAATGCGTCATGTGGCGTTCTGGAAATTCGCAGCTGACGTAGTACATTGGATTTGGCGAATGTCGGTCTTGGTACGGAGTTGAAAGCCGTAAGTTACGCCTAGTGTTTGCTATTTATTCAGAGAATTTCTAAAAATTATCAGTATGGAAAACTAGGTTGTAATATGAATAACATAAACATTGAATATTTACCACAGTAATGTTTTGCGTATGATTTCGTATTGAATTTACCGGTATCTCGAGCGTATTATCAAACAGTAAGTTAGGTTACAGTAAACTATACTAGACCCTATATGAGTAATTGAAGAAGTTCAATTTACTATACAAGAAGGCATTTCAGTACGAAAAGTAATTGTTGGAGGAGATTCGACCTACAAACTAGCAAAATTAAATCCCCCTGCTGGAACAATAATCGTTAGTGCCTCTCATTAGTATACGTAGGGCGTTCCGTTTTGAACCATAAATTGAGCAGTCACAGGTGGTGTGTATCGCGTAAACGCGTATAATAATAAAAAAAGATCAACCAGTCTTCGCTTTCGCTCACTCGACACACTGTCTCATTTTTGTAGCAAAACTATAGTGGTGGTACGGAAATAAGCATGTCACTATGGCTTAACATTACCATGATTCTGATTCATGATCCTGTGACGTACTTCGTTCGAAAAAACCACGTGAGCTTAAACTAATACCATCGTGGGTATAGTAAGACATGTAGCATAAAATTACCGATTTTTGGCATGGAATCCGAGGATAATACTCTAGCCCCGGCTATTATTCCGCACAGCGCCTTCTGTTCATTCTACTGTTTGCAAGTTGCTACAGTGTAAGTCAGGTTAGGTATTTTTTTATGTATACTCATTTTGGAATCTTATTCAGGTGAAACAACTCATTTTTACTGTCCACATGTTAAGCTACGGTGTCTGGATCGGCTCTGCGGAACTTCACCCCCTGCCCCTTCCAAGAAAAAGCAATTGCTTGAGAAAATGTCAGAACAATCTAAGGTGACAGCACGAGTTTCCGACCACTTAAGGACAATTCCCACTTCGGTGATATTTAAATCCGCAAATAAATATATACAAAATGAAAATATTTGTATCAATACTTAGGTTAGAGTTTGCGGTACATTTTCCGGTGGCCGCAAACTGGTGCCATACATTATTAACAAATCCAGGTAACAGCCATAATGACCATGTATTGGCTCCACGCCAAACTTTTGTACCAGTAATCCAGCCACGTAATAACTGCCATAATATTCAACAAACATATTCCAATTTGCTTCTGCTGTGATTAGCAGTTTCCTTTTTTATCAGTGCCGAACACCTGTATGTTAATTGTGATATTTCATCAATACATAACTGCACTTCCTTTTCCTACTAACAATGTAGATGATGGATGTTGAATTTTTGTGTTCACTACAACACTGAATAACTGACAATGAAGGGTGGCCTGGTCTAACACGCCAATTTGATTGAAACTTATACAGTGGACACTAGAGACCCATATTTTATCGGCCACTGTGCGGTTTAAGGGGGCCAAAGCTTCCCCTACAACTTCAATATTGTAACTACTTGTATTTAGTGGCAGCGAAAACCACACAAATAGATCTCCAATTTGAAAGAAACTTATACATTAGACACTAGAGACCAAGTAAAGAGACCCATATTTTATATTATCGGCAACCGTGGGGTTTAAGGGGGCCACAGGTCCCCCTACAACTTCAATATTGCACGTATTTTGTGGCAGTGAAAACCACACAAATACATCTCCGATTTGAGTGGAACTTATACAGTGGACACTAGAGACAGAATAAGGAGACCCGTATTTTTTGGCATCCGTGGGGTTTAAGAGAGCCAATCTCCCCTCCTCCTCCAACTTCATTATTGCACCTATAGCGATCACTTGAAACATTAAATTATAGTTTGTGTTACAATGACGTTTATAATCTCACTCTTATGAATTGTGTCAATGTTTCAACTAGTACCTTTGATCAGTAATTCCAAACCAAGGGCAAACGTACACTTGAGTGGCCCTACAGTCAGTATAAAGTCGGACCTTCCTACAACACACACAGTTGTATTGAGCTAGTTTGTAACGCCATGACGTATGTCATGTGAAGATATTGTAGATGATAATGGAATCAACGTTCGGTTTAAAATGATGTAATTATGAATTGTGGACCAACGATGATATAGACTCTTGGTTTTGTATGGTGAATGTTTAGATTCAGAAATTTGGGTCTAAACGCAGCATAATAAACGATAGGACAAAAAGAAGGAAGTACAATATTAAGTTTTAAAGCATAAAATGCTTCAGGAACGCGCTTCCTACCTAAATATGACATTTGAGGTGTATTAATTGATTGTAAAATCTTATATTTATTATTAACTCATTAAATGATTCAGAGCATTGTGGACGATATAGATTCACTACAAATTAACACCGATGTCTTAGTAGAAGCATGCGATGAGATAGGTCTACAGGTAAACATAGATAAAACAAAATACATGATAACCAGCCGAAACACAGGGAATGAAGGAAATAAAAACATAAGAATTAGAGGCGAGGTCATAGAGAAAGTAAACAAATTTAAATACTTGGAAGCATACGTAACAAGCAAAAATGAAGTCACGGAAGAAATAAAAAGTCGTCAACGCATGTTTCTATTCAGTCCAGAAACTTCTAACCTCGCGATTAATATCAAGAAAGTTAAAATTGAATATATAGAGAACGATTATTCTGCCGCGCCATGTAGCTCGGATGGGGAAGAAAGGAAGATTATATTCTATCCTGGTTGGAAGGCCGGATGAAAGGAGGCCATTGATACGACCGAGACGTCGTTGGGAGGACAATATTAGAAGAGATCTTCGAGAAGTAAATGTTCGTGATGAAAACTGGCTTGATGTTGCCCAGGATAGAATCCAATGGCGAATGTTTGTTACTGTTACGATGAACTTGCGAGTTCCATAAGCCATAGAGTGAGTTAGTTAATATATGAGACATATTCAATATATCGTACGAATTTAACTTACGTTAAAAAGTTTTAGTGGCTGGCAATCGTTATGTTCAATTACTCACTCCGCCGCTAGGGCAACAGAAAATCAAGATGATCAAAAACGAAGACGAGAGAGAATTTTGTGTTCTCGAAGTTAATTTAAAAGTCTGTATACCCCTGGTGCCAGACATAACCCCGTGCGACTTTTATGTGGGTTTTTGTGTTAACGTGACACCACAAAAAAATAACTTCCAAGGATAAGGTTTACCAGTAACGTAGGATATAAGCCAGCTCGGTTTAAATCTGATGAAGTGTGGCTGCACAAATCACAACGTGATTCCACTTGTCCCTAAACTGGTATTTCCACACCCCTGATTGCAGAGCAACTTATTTTATTACAGTGATTTTATCATACGTCCCATTCTCCCTGGACAGTCCCTATATTCTCTGTCCCCGCAATTTTCCTATTTTAATGGTCAATGCTACGAATTTTCCCAGTTTTGCTTTGTATAAAGTACCCAGAGTTTTTGGGTAGTTGTGTGATATCTAACTATTCGTGGTTTTCTCTTCTGTCAAGAGCAACGAACATATCAGTTAAATTCCGGAAACTGAATGTATACATTAATGTTTCAAAATAATGAAGGGTGACACTTCCACTTCCTGGACACTAGAGTTTAAAAGTAAATAAATAAGGCTTCTGACGAAGTGCGTCGAACAACTGTGTATCTAGTAAATTGTTTCGCTGTTCAGAAGCAGGCTGCGTTGTCATTGACTGTTACAATTTTGAGGTTCACAAGGAAGGGTGCCCAAGTGTAACACGCAGATTTGAATGAAACTTATACAGTGGACACCAGAGACCAAATAAAGAGACCTGTATTTTTTTAAATCGGCAACCATGGGGTTTAAGGGGGCCAACCCCTCCCCCCTTCATCCAGCTTCAATATTGTAACTATTTTGTGGCAACGAAAACCACACAGATACATCTCCGATTTGAATGAAACTTATACAGTGGACACTAGAGACCAAACAAAGAAACCAGTATTTTTGATATCGGCAACCGTAGGATTTAAGGGAGCCACATCTCCCCTTCAAATTCGATATTGCAACTATTTTGTGGCAGCGAAACATCTCCGATTTGAATGAAACTTATACAGTGGACACTAGAGATCAAATAAAGAGACCCATATTTTTTTATATCGGCAAACGTGGGGTTTAAGGGGGCCAACCCCTTCCCACTTCAATATGCAACTATTTTGTGTACAAACATGTTGTAAACACAACGAGTGCTTGCACCAACCCGCACTTTCCGACTGCAACTTCACCACATATGTGACATGTTTGTTTTTCGTTTTTGTTGATACAAAGATTAACAGGCGTTTCAAATGGTAGTGTTTGCTGTACGACGTATCCTGATTTGTACCATGCATGGTGCCTTCCATTTCAATGCAGGCAGAGCATGTACCATTATCATCTCCGATATTGTTTAAACTTTTTTTATGGAATATATACGTGTTTTTAAAAGACGCGTATTTCTTGTTTTGTCGAAAAAAAAAAAAAGATTCCCACAAAGTAATTGGTCTTCAAAAACGACAAGTACAATTTATGAATTTTAAAATAATAAGGTAAAATTATGATAAGAATAAAAGGATTACGTACAACTTGTTGTTCTATAGGTGAACAGACACACACTAAAACTTATAAGTACGGAAATCTTGAAATCAAAAATTCCGTACTTAAGTGTTAGTGTGTGTCTGTTCACCTATAGAACAAGCTGTAAGTAATCCCTTTCTTTTTATCATAATTTTACCTTAGCCCTTCCGGCTTTCCTTTGTGTTCTGGAAAATAATTAGGGAATCTGGAAAACTCACTGAAATCAGATTTAGAATTTGCGTGGGAACCCTGTTTCTGGTAATTCCGTGGTATTTCTCTAAAATTCTAAGTGGACAATGTTATCTCAACGAAGCTGATGGAAACGAAAAACAATTTTAGGAAACAAAGTATGCAGTATTTTGCAACCACAATTGAATCGGCAGTTGGAAGAAGGCAATAAAAGCAAAAAATTTGAAAATCCACTTTATGCCGGATTTGATATCGGATCGCGCATCAATACACTGAACAATGAAATCAAAAAAACATTGAAAAATCCTAGAACAGATGTGAAATAGATATGAGCAAAACTAGCGTAGCAGCTATTTTTTCACAGCTACTTGCTTAACTGCTGTTTTTCTCCGAAGTTTGCTAAAGGTAAAACTCATTGTTTCCTTGTTTTCTAAACAAACAGAACTGTTGGCAAAATGAAACAAAAGGCAGAGAATTATCTGCTGAGAGGACACTTATGGCGTGTGAACTCTACGTATATAATTAGTGGTGTCTGTTAAGCTTTTGAAGAACTGGTATTAGAAGCTCTCGCAAAGCATTGGTCGTGCGTTGGCTCCGTGGCGTAATGGGTAATTCATTGGACTAGAAATTCAGTGGTCTCGAGTTCGATACTCGTTCATCTTAAGGATTTTTTAAGATAAAATATATAAAATCTTTATATTTTGAATTGTTGTTGTTTAATTTGTTTTATATCTATTTTCATTTAATGTTTTTCGTAATCTATTCTGTTTACTTTGATTTTGTAGTTTAATTCCGAGATTTAATAAAATTGGTAGGGAATTGGACGTGTGATTTAGTAGTCCTGGGTTCCGTACTCGTTATTCGTGTTATGTAGTTTAATGTGTGTTGGAGTGAAATGCTTGTTGAAACGTGAAGAGATGCAGTTCTTCATTAATGACATACATAGTGCAGTACAAAATACATTTTTAAGTATGACAGTAAACGTAAGACTAAAACTCTTTAAAAAAAATGCTGTGTGTTCACTCATTGCATGAGTCGCCAAGAAAACTTAAAAGAAACAAAAAGGTAAGTCGCTTCTCTTATTAATTAAACATTTTTCACACTAATTTTTGTTCACTCAATGTGATTTCAGTCAATTTGTGTAAAATTATGCCCTTTCTGTATAGTTAAAATGTATAATTAGCATACTACAGGCTTATAAATAACATATTTCTCACTTAATATTGGACCTGGAAAAGTCAGGGAATTTCATTTGTCGAAATGCATAGTAACCATGATACGTTTCTACAACTTTGTAAATAAATGATTATAATGCAGATCGTCTGTATTCAACCCTTCCTCCCTCCTATTGCTCAGGATCGATAGAACCGTGAGTAATAGGTGTTGAAGGTTACAGCAAGAGGCAGCCTTAACGCCAATGAAGTATAGATGTCATAGGACGTGTTAATAATGCTCTGTGCAACATATTGGAACAACGCTCCATATTCCCCAGACTTAGCACCAACAGACTACCATGTGTTTATGCATCTAAAGTCACTTCCTGTAATACAGGGTATTCAGAAATAGAACTATTGCAGAAAGTTCCTCTGGGTCTTCATTACCTCATGGAAGCCACGTTTGTTCACAGATTGGACTTGAGAGTCTTGTAACTCGTTGACAGAAAATATCTCTGCAGACGGAGACTAATTTAAATGAATCCACTCCTAAACTGAGTAGTAGTATGAGGTACGAAAAGGGTAATTTATTTCAGTGACTAATGTTTCTTTGATAGTTTCATTATGGTCTTTTTTGTAAAAACGTGTAATGTGATCGAGATTTGATTAATCTTTTCGAATAGATTTGGCTATAATGAACCCTTTTCGGAATTTCATAAGCTTTTTACCAGATTGGGAGTAAACAAAGACATTGCGGAACGCTGCTCATTAATCCTAGACAACGGTGTAACATCTCATGCTATAGCCCTTTCCTCCTTTCTAAACCTTTTTCCTTGAAATTACAACACGAGATATCATACTTTTAAATTATGTCCCCTAACAACATTGTGACGGGGTAAGCTGCCTACTTTGACGTACTTTATGACCCTTTGTATTTTGATGTTACGGACTTCATATTTCCAGTTTTCCTTTATGTAAAATATGCATGAACGTTTTGTTTTCTTACAGTACGGTGATAATGTCACAGAAATTGTTTATATTGTTGCACTTGTATTTAATTTCTTCCTATTGTTATACCAATCGCGTAGCGATGTTGACGATTATCCTTCCTAACTCGTTTTTATTCTGCTGTATCAAGCGGGATTTCCTCCATCACTCCGGTCCAGTCTAGCAGATATCGAACTAGGTAATTATTTTTCTTACATATACTTAATTCTCTATGTTTCTTGAAGGAACTGTGTATTCTTCGGGTCTCATAAGAAATGTGTTTTGTTGCTGATATGTGAAATAAGTAAATAGAAGTTGTGCTTGCTGTAAGTAATCTTTTTTCTTTCCTTATCAACGACGTAGGCTTTAGAGTGTGTATTGACATTGAAATCACTAGTTGTTTTAATACCGTACCTTGATTATTTACATATAAAGATTTTTTGCATTATATAAATTAATGATAAAGAACATTAAATGCAGTTAGTTGCTTTCTATACTTGGCAAGGTATCCTCTGACTAGTTCATGTGTGTTTGGCTCCTGTCGGGGTCCACATTATATGTAAATCAAATAAATGGACAGTTTCAAAAGACAACAGAGTACTGATCTAATTTAGTCCAAGCTAGTTCACTGAGTCAGAAATACAGCGACATAAGTTGCGTATCAATAAAAGAAGATAGCACGAATTATTTGAGTTCACTCTGGCTCTGAACCATCCATACATAAAATACTTTTGATTTCAATAAATTCGTTTCCTGGGGTTTTATGAGAAAAAATCTTGTACGGAATTTCGGTGTATTTTTATCAATATTAAACATTATTAGAACTACTTTTAGAATTTTTGGAATGTTTAAAATTTTTAGAAAATATTTAGAATTTTTGCTTTGATTTCAATTGCATGATGATGATAATGTACGCCACTGGATGCAGTCGATACATTTTGCCAAGTTCTATCAATATATTTTAGCGAAGTTAACTTTGATTTCTCTCTGAAACATCAGGCTAGCAGAAAGATATAATTTGGTTTCGTTTCGTTTGTTTAGGCTTAACGTCCTCATATAACAGCAAGGTTATGAAGGACAGGACCTACTGCTTACAGTGAGATCCCAACCTCTACTCGGTTTGGACTTTAGAGAAATTCCGTGCTCCCATCGAGAATCGAACCCTCGACTGCTTGATTACAAAGCAAAAATTATATAAAATTAATGTAGATGGTTTAGTATGTGGAATCGTCGTCATGAAATTTGTGGCACTTTTGCTTTTATTATTATTATTATTTGGTTAAACCATTTTTTCATTTTTTTTACCACCTGGTTTAAACCAGCCAACCCTGTTACGTTTTGACGAAAACCCTATATTGAAAGGACAGAATGTGCTTGTGTGAGTTACATGTTTCTAACATTCCAGCAACGGGACTCGAACCTTCGTGCCTTTCCATGTCGATTCGAAGTTTTCGACATTAACTATTGGACCACGGGGCTAGGTACAGGCGAATTGTGTGGACATAAGCACCCCTATAGAGCCTGTTAAGAAGTCGTCATCATGTGTACAATGGCACAGATGAGAATGAATAATATTCTTTAAGTAAAGAGTAAAAGTGAGTTGCTGTTTCTGACAAATGATTATAACTTGGAATGAAATTAAAAAGTGCAGAGAAAAATTGGTCTCAATCGAGATTTTTAATTTAAATCCACTCGCAACCTGATTTGTGTGCAAGGAATTGCTGTCTGAATTTTACTTACGATAAAATCGTTAATTTTACCCTTTGCTTCCAATCAGCTTCTGTTACGTGGAATGTACCGGTCAGGTGTTAATTCACTTTACATAAAGACCTTGTGTCTGGTAAGATATTAAAAAGTGTGGAGAAAAATTGGACAATACAGTGACCTGGGAAGATTCCAGATCACCTAGTTGCCGCCTGGGTATTCTACTCAGTTTTGTCGGTATACAGCTGACTGCTTGGAGACGCAGTTCGATCCCCGTTCACTGGAGCTGCAAACTTTTCTGTGCCATTTTTCAATACAAGGGGGCAAATTTAACAACACCTTTTATTTTTAATTAACTCTGTTTTAACCAATGTTTTAATGTGCATCTGCTTTTAAATATATTTATATGAAATTACATAAGAAACACAGCATAACATAAATGTATAGATACACAAATAACAAAGAAGGGAAAGTGAAAGAATTCAGGTTATTGCAGGGGAAATCCTTTCAGTCTAAGATTACTTACTCTATGGCTTACGGAACTCGCAAGTTCATCGCCGTAGTAACACAAGGCTGCCATCGGGATTTATCCTGGGCAAGATCATGACAGTTTTTATCACAAACACCTACTTCTCGGAGATCCCTTCTAATATTGTCCTCCCAACATCGTCTCGGTCTTTCCCCCCGACTTTCCAACCAAGATGAAATATAATTTTCGTTTTTCTCCCATCCGAGCTACATGGCCTGCCCATCTTAGTCGTGATTTCATTATTATTACAACATCGTCTGTGAAGTTCTTCATTAAGCAGTCTCCATTCCGCAGTCATCTCGTCCCGTATATCTTTCTCAGGACCTTATTTTCAAACACTTGTAATTAATGTTCATCTGCTAGGGTCGTACTCCAACTTTCGCAACCGAAAAGTATTACCAGCAGAATAACTGTTCTGTATATATTCAGTTTCAACTTCTTTGATATTAATCGCGAGGTTAGGAGTTTCTGGACTGAATAGGAACATTCGTTGCTCGATACTAAACGATTTTTATTTCTTCCGTTACGTCGTTTTTGCTTGTTACGTTTGCTTCCAAGTATTTAAATTTGTTTACTTTCTCTGTGTTCTCATTTTTGATTGTTATGTACCCATTTCCGTTATTCGCTGTGTTTCGGCTTGGTATCATGTATTGTGTTTTCTCTATGTTTACCTGTAGACCTGTCTATTCGCACACTTACACTTCTACTAAGACCTAGGTGTTACTTTGTAGTGCCTCTATATCTTACCCTATTAAATCCACATCATCCGCGTACACGAACAGTTGAATCAAGCCATTCATCGTTAGTCCCTTTTTGTCCTCTTTTATTTTTAAAATCTCATATTCTAAAGCAAAGTTAAACAGTAGTGGTGACAAGACATCACCTTGTTTCAATCCCTTTTGAATCTCCAAACTATCTGGCATATTATTACTACATTTTCACAAGTTGAACAAGTTTCTTCGGAGTTTCAAATTGTACCAGGATACTGTATAGTTTTTCCCTTTTGATAGAGTCATATCTTTTCTTAAAATCAATGAATAGCTGGTGACCAATCTCATTGGACTCCCATTTCTTCTCCAAGATTTCTCAAGGTGAAAATCTGGTCCAACCTGGATCTATTTCTTCTAAATCCACATTGGTGATCTCCAATTATTTCATCTACGTATTCACTAAAGGCCGCTTTAGACGAGAAAATTTCTCGTACCATAAATCTTAGCGAAAGCAGTTTGCCAGGGAAAAAAGAAAAAGTTATGGATTTATACCATAGCATCTTGCCCTATTGTAGCATTCTTGCTTTCACAGTCTGGCACTACTGCTAATCGTAAGATTCATCGTAGCATAAATGCTGTCGTCTAAAGCGGTCTTTAGCCGAGTTAGCAGTGTATTACTCAATACTTTGTAACATTTTGGGAGTAGCGAGATTCCGCGGTAATTATTACATACGGATTTACCGCCTTTTTTATAAACCGGAACAATTATTGGGGCTTTCCATTCCTTTGGAAGCTTCTCCAGATAGCGTTTATCAATTTTCGGTCTGAAATTAACTCAGAAAAATTGACATCCGCCGTGACTGGATCTCGAACCCGGCTCTCCTAGTTGCCGGCCAAGTATCCTATCCATTACATAACCTCAGCACAGCCAATTCTCTGTGTACAGGGAACTTTCCTCTCATCTAAACACACTTCCAGCACGTGTGCATGTGTGGAGTGCCTGGGCCTCGTAACCAGCAATAAGGTGCTGGAAGAGTGTCTAGGCGAGAGGAACATTCCATATGCACAGAGATTTGACCGTGTCGTGGTGGTATAATGGATAGCATACCCAGCCGACAACTGGGAGATCCGGGTTCGAGTCCCGATCACGGCACCTGGAAATTTTTCTATGTGAATTTCAACATTTACAATACACATTCGTAAAAGGATCTCTCAATCTGTTCAATTTGTTCTGTCACTCAGTGCCATATTATTTTCGAGTGATTCATACACACACCGTGCACTCACAGTAAGTTGTTCTGGTCTTTGAAGCTTTGACCTTGAACACAGAAATCAATAATTTCTTGAGTTTCTTAAGTCATCCTTAGGGTTTAAGTATTCGTGCACCGTAGCAATTGCAAATGTGCCATTTGTTCAGCGTACGGGGTTTGTGAACATTCTGGTCGTTCCTTGTACGGAGTTTTTCCTTTCGCATTGTAAAGTAATGTACTTCAGGGTTACCACAGACATGAAAATTTCGATTTGTTACTGCCCATAAAATTAATTTTATCTTATGAAAATTCCGGGAAAATAAGATCGGTCCGAGCGAGGCTCAAAAAGTACCCAAATTTCAAGGAAAGATGTGGGAAATCAAGGAAAATTTTACCATCTTATTGAGATAATACGAACCGTAAACTCTGTTTCTACGTAGATTAGATAAATTTGTTCTAGAATATCGTGCAAAATGAGGGAAATTGAGCTTTCCGATTTTGGGTGTAGGCAAAATATAAATGACAATTGAAAATCGTCTGAAAAAGTGGGCGGCTGATGATGACTTCACACTTTTAAAAGAAATTTTATTATTTTTCCAATGCCGGTTGTCGATGGTCTTGCAGAGAATAGTCCAAAATGTCATGGAAAGTCAAGAGAAATTGGTCTTACTTCTTTTGTTGCAAACCTGTACTTACGTTCGTCGCCATACAATTCTGAGGGTTTTCAAGCTTCAAGTCTCATAAGTTGTGTAGGATGCAAACTATGTGGCAAAAATGAAGCAGATCCAGCGTACTACGCTGCTGCCGACTATCCTAACAGGTTTTCCAGGGATTCTCTTGTCCTGTTTAATACCTGCTCTATCTCGAGTGAGCCAAAGATACCAAAAGGACAAAAATAAATTCCAACTTATGCGAGCTGCATCCTGTAGCAAACATTGAAAATTCACAGTATGAGAAATGTTTTAATGAAAACAAAAAAAACTTACATTTTCAGAATAAACGTAGGCGCCATAAGTGATCAAAAATTAGCTCAAACAAGTCACGTTAAATCTGGTACCCGCAACATTACCACCACGACGTATATATTTCTAAAATCGTTGAAAATGCCATTTATGAAACACCGAAATGTCCACAAAACTACACGAAAACAACATTTAAAGTTGAGTAAGAAAATTGCGTCAGTTTCCTACGGACACGACAACTACTGTTAAGATTTGACAGGGGGTCATATTGACTCTATAGTGCCATATAGTTGTTAGTACGTGAAATTCGGGATTCTTTGGTAGTGAGTTGAAATGTCTACGAGCCTATTTCTCAGGTGATCTAAGTACGTGACGTTTCCCATTTAATACAGGTATGCGAAGGGCAAGTGTTTTGTGTGTATAGATAGATACATGAAACGTTTTCTCCTCGGTGGTTGTTAGATCTTACTCGTTAGGCTAACGTCCACTAGCTTTCCGGTTCGAATCTCGTGGTAGGGCGTGGGTATTGTGGTCACTGGTATCAGGACGACCGAAGTCATAGTTACTAAAAAGCCTGAAACAAAGTTTTATGAAATATGGGATCAGCAACGTAGGGCAGTAAAAGTGACCAGAAAAACCCTGTTTCAATCCCACCTATTCGCAGTATTCCATACGAATCTGTACCAAGGCTTTAGTTAAGAGGTTTCATGTTTTCTTCTCCTTTTGACATCTTTTCAATCTTTTATAAAACACAAATTATCCTCCTTTTTTATTTGTGGTTTCATGTTCGTAAATATGAGTTCCTTTAGGAGACCGAAACGTGCTTGGGAAGACCAAAAGGGCAAAGCTAAGTTCATCCCTAGATATGCTGAAAAAATTATTCCATTGTTTTTATGTATGTATATATATATATATATATATATATATATAGATAACCGTGTTCTTAAGTTCTCAATGCTATCTACGTGACGTAGTTTGTAACTTTAAATTACAAACAAATCCCGAATTATAAGGGGGGGGGGGGAATGAACCTTCTACAGAAACCAACAAATCCAGTGTATTTTTGCGGGAAAATCTGGGCTTCCTACAAAAACCAGGCAAATTCAGAAAACACAGGTTTTTGAGCTCTTGAAAATTCTATTGTAGTCATGTTTGAGATTTCCAATAAACTCTTCATACATGAATTCTTTCGAAGTAGACAGAACTTTTAATGTAAGTGATACGGATTGATAATCATAGCTTTCTTGGTAGTAGAACAAGCGAGAAAGATTCACCCGTGCTTGAATTATTATTAGTTATTAATTAGCGATTCAAAAATCAAGAAATTAATGGCATATTCTATTATATGCGTGTGATTCGTATTTCATTTATTTTGTGGATGTTCATGTAGCTTCATTTTATCAGTTCTTAATATGCAGTTCAGTTGTATTGTTTGCAAAACTTATTGATTTATTTTAGTCAAATTAATTGTATATTTAAAAAATAGAAATACCGTGCTGTATATCTGAGCTTGCAGTGATACGAATCGCATGTAAGCTCTATATCTCAACTCCTTTGTTTTTATTCTATGGTGATAGTTCCTCAGAAAGGAATATATAAGCCGAAACATTCATAAAAGGGTTTACGAATAAACTTTAAATATTAAGAACAAACAGGAGAAAACAGTGTTGTCCAAACACATATTGAAAAGTAATCATTAAATACGATCATAGTTTATTGAGCAAGCTCGAACGAACAGAAAGATGCATCAGGGAGTCATTTACGATATTTCAGTTGGAAATGCCGTTAAACGATGATCCTGGCCTTACTCACCACTCGTGGAGTGATAGACTTGAGTTTTTTTCATCAGTCACACCAGGCAAATGCCGGTATGGTACCTTCAATTTATGCCCTGGCAGACTTCTTCCTATATCCTTTCCCGACGTGAGCCATAGATGCATAAAGGTCATACATAAATTCAATTAAATACTTGGGAGTCCGAAGTCTCTGTGCAGATACCCACTTTCCGCAATGTTCTCGCTTCATGGCCAGTCTGCTTCTGACCACAGTTTCCCCCTTTTCTGTTTACCGTTTACACTTCTTTGTAAGTGACAAAAAGTTTACGTACTAACCACCCAACGAAGTCCAGTGGAATGGAGAAATATTGTAGATTACTAATTCTTTTGACTTCTAATATTTTATTTTTTCCAAAAGTTTCTCAGAATATTTAAAACTTTTCCCACGCAGGATAGACCTGAAGTACTATTAAGCTTTCGTGCCTTCAAAATATGCTCATTCTCATAATAAGTGAGGAAGTTTAAAATAAGAAAATACAGTCCCTTTTCAAGTGGCATTGATGTCTTGATGTTCTCCCTTACTACTTGAGATGTTTTCTGATATCTTGAGCCATGTGAATACCTGGTGTCATTGATGTAATGTTTGAATTATTACTAATGTCCTAAAAGATATTTGAGATTCAAAGGACGGGATCTGCAGTTTTTAATATGGGTTTGGGATCACGACGTTCAATGGATTTGAACCCAAGACCATGCTCATGTCATATCTCTTACTTATTACGATTTCTTCAAATCTTAGTGACTCAATCGAAATGTAAATTAAAAATGTAAATAATTAGTTTATGATTTCTGGTTTGCAACAATGAAAAAATGCATTAAAAAATCTAAAATGTTTGTTTATTTCATTGTTGTTAAGTTTAACACTTTCCGAGTTTTCATATTCTTCTCCTTAAAAGGTTTTCACCGCTCTTCCCCGCCAAATATCAAGTTTCTAGCTCAAGCTGTTTCCGAGTTGACCCTCTCACCCGTTTCACCCTCTTTGGTAGGCAACCAAATTTTGTTCGAATTCGTCGAGGGATGTAGAACTGTATAGTGTTCAAACTAACACCCAAACTTTCAATTTTAAGAATATAGATAATTATATTAGCATTAAGAATAAGCTACTGTTCGCCTTGTTGATCATAGAAGTTAATTAAAGGGCTACAGGAGGGGGAATTCGTCGGGAACGCTTCACACCAATATTATGTGTCTAACGTTGGAAATCAAGGGTAATAGTTGTTAAGTAGGGACATTATGTATCTGAGTGCATGTATGGGAGAGAATGGATAATTTTGTCTTTACAGGTTTTGTAAACGTTGAAATTTAAAATTTTGATATTCAAAGCGTCTTAGGGCTAAGTCCGTCACCTCCAGTTCTTTTGTTATTGCGTTTTTGCTTTTACATGTACAAAAGAGAAAAGTTCTCAACACGGTTTTGAAGTGCCACGTGATCATCAAAGAGGTTTAACTGGAAGTCCGGAAGTAAGGACTTATTTACTAGAAGTTCGGAATCTTCATCCGGTAATGTCGATTTGGATTTACAAATATTTCAGGCTGAAGAAGACCCCCAAAGACTTACTTCCTATGCGAGAATTTACAGAGTGTGTATGACATACGGCAGGTGTCTCGATGACGTGGAAAATCGGGAAAATATATCTTAAAAGTCGGGGAATTCCATAAATATTCAAAAGTTTGGGAAAATATATCTTAGAAGTAGGGTAATTCCATAAATATTCAGAAGCTTGAAAAAGTAAGAGAATATTTAGTGTGAATTTTATGTTTCTCAGAACATTTTTTTTGGAGCTCTCAATTTCGTAGACCATGTATTTGTTATAGGACGTGCCTGAAAGAGTTAGACTAGTATTTTCAAATTTTCCACTCGAATAAACTGTTTTGTATCTAAGGAAATTTGCCTTCCGTATGTAATACCATATTTACTGCAGATAGTGTTCTGCAAATATGTGTATAGTTACCCGCAAGAAACTTATTCTAGCTAAATGAATGGAAACTCCATACGGGTTTTGGAAGAACAACGCGTGACACGACTTTGGTATCCTACATTTCGTTATGGGCTTTAAGTTCATTCTTTAATGGTTTGAAAAGTGGAATATAATCGCTAGTTGCATAGCTTCATTCTTCCGATAGATAAGAAGAGACTAATCCACGTAATGTTTCCTAGAAAGTATATTGTGAATATAAATTATCTTGGGATTGCACTTACAAGATACTTACTTTAACAGTTTAAAGAAAAATCTAAATTTCAATATTAAATAATAATCAACTTGATTACATGATAGAAACAGAAGCTCTTGTGCAATTAAATTATTCGTATTATGCACACTTTTATGTTTTTAGGTGTCAATTTAAAAATAATCTAAAGCAACGATCTCCAACAAAAGATGGCAGCACTATCTCCGTATATGTCTAATATATTCGCATCGTTTCACGAAATTTCCTTGCTACTCCTATAAATTCAAGCCTAGAGAGTTCAAACTTTCAGGGAAGAAAGTTCATAACCAATTCAAGAGCATTATCGATGCCGATTTTTTATTTTCGTTTCCTTTCATTGTTGTTGTGAATATCGAAACCTTTAACAATGAACAAAAATAAAAAATCAGCATCGATCATGCTCTTTAATTGTTCATGAACATTCTTCCCTGAAAGTTTGAACTCTCTAGGTTTGAATTTGTAGGAGCAGCAATGAAATTTCGTGTAACAGTGAAAATACTGTACGTTACACATATACGGAGTTTGTTGGAGATCGTTGCTTTAGATTATTCTTAGGAATTAGGGATGTACCGATACCACTTTTCTACCGATACTGGCCGATACCGACACTCTTTGAAAAAATTCCTATATATTATAAGACTTTTTCAAAATAATGAATTTATCAACATTGTAATAATATATATTAGATATAAGGCCAAAATTTCACATACAAAAATATAAAGCAGAATTTCATATTACGTTACACACAGAAAATATATGTTATCAAATTGAGTACCGAACTGTCCTTTGTACTCCTGGGCACTTTGGGAGATAAAGGCGGCTGAGCGTGGGACTGACCAGTGACCACCCACTTCACCTTGTGATGCCCCACTGTGAACTAGGTAGACGAACAGGAAAAAAAAATCTACAGGGTGCATCCAAAACTCATGCTACATGCAAGGCTCAGCGGAGAACATAAACAGGACAGAACAATCCTAGGTTGAGATAAATAGTCTCGATTACTTTTGTTTAACGATCCATTATTTTACTCCACTGAAACACGTGAGGATATCCACCAAGCGAGCTGGATATGCATAAATAAAGTTGATCGTTAATAAAACAGTTTCTATGTGTCGAAGAATATAATTTTGCGCAACGGTAATATGGAAAAGGAATTCAACTAATTATATTAACGTAACAGTGTTCATAAAGCCTAGCTGCAGATAAAAACACAGTGTAGAGTTCGTACATTGAATCGGTGTAAGTCTTCATTCCAAGGCTAATCTAAGCAGTTGAATTGTATCTGTGAAGGTCTTTAGGTAACCCCTATGGGTAATCAAATAATAATAATAATATACTTCAAGTGGGAGTAATTCTCTACCAATAGGAATCAGGACTTATTCTTGGCCTGTAATCCCAAATAAAAAAATTATCACTAATGTAAAAGCATTTAATTAGTACTCAAGCCTTCCCAGAGAAACTAATCTAACCTTACTTAATGCCTTTCAATAGACTCACATGGCTTAAACAATGATGAAGTGAAGCACATAGATTATATTAGGTTCATGAGTCATGTAAAATACTACGTTAAAGGTGGAAAAGAATCTTAATATTCAAAATTATTAATTGAATCTCATATATGTTCATGCTAAGCATTAAATGTATCAGATCATACTGGAAAACAACCAACTGTTTATTATACATTGCATCTGAGAAACGTGAAAGCATTTAATTGTTTAAATGTTAAGCTTATATCATAATCTGTAATCCTGAAATCATTAGCAGACATTAAGTATCTTTAGAACTACAAGCACAACATAAATCTAGAACACAAATTCCAGTGTAACAGTACGTGGTTGAAAACTATTTGAAGGTCAGAAGAGAATTACAAAATTACACAGTGCGAAGAAAGCAACAAAATTTAAGAAATAATTTAATTACGTTTTGCATACTGAATCCAATAGAAAAGGTTAGGTTTGGTTATATCGAGTTATTAAAAATTTCAATAAAAGTATTCAGCTGTCACAATTAGGCAGGTCAATACAATTGCACAGTATTAAGCAATCACTGCATAAAATTAACACGAGCTGAATTAATCAAACCTACAAAATAACAAGATTAATTAACATATCTGAACTTAAACTGAAGTGTTCTTAATATCATTATAAGAAAAGCTTTGGTATTTTGCGTTGAATATAAATATTAGTACAGAAGCTGAGCATGTTAAGAATTCACAGAATTTATCGGCTATGCTGAATGAATTCAATAGCATATTAACTTAACCTAACTTCATAAAAAGCTAAGTTACTGAACAAGAACTGCTGATGAATTTTAAGAAAAATTTAGGCTAAAGCGAAGACAGAGAATTTTGAGAGGTTAGGGAAATCAGACTAGGTTATAAACCCAACCATATCTGGCGGAATAGGTGGTGTCTTTCTGCAAAATTTTTAGCGTGACATGATTATAATATTAAACATATCACTAAAAGTAAAAAATATCATGATTAATAATCGTTGGAGAACGCTATATATATATATATATACAATTGAATTAATGTTGTGTTGCTACACAAATCAATGCGCGATATTAAAATTACGTAAATTGAAAGAAAAAGAAATAATTAACTATTTCTGTCTGAAATCTGACTTGCCTGACGTTATTCACTAAGTTCTTGGAACTGTAATGATCTTATTTTAATTGCAGAAATAAAGGATCTTGTAAATCATACACAAAATTGCAAGTTCCATCATTTGAACTTGTGTTAACAAAAAACTCACACATCTCATCTAGCTAGGAAAAAAAAGTCCCTTGATTGTTTATACTAGCAACAACCTATATACAGCAATTACCGGTTTATAATTAATATCAAATAGCAAAAATAATTTATTCAAAAGTAAATAGAACGAAAGAAAAGAGTAAAATCAGCCGGAAAGGAAGAAATTCATAATTTAATTCAATTACTCTGCAGCCAATTATATCCAAGGACACTTTTCATGTAAGTAGCGTATGATCAAAAATAAAAGAGAACAAGAACAATAAAAACAAGTAGGACATGCAATGACGTCACTATGATGCATCTTGACGTAGGGCGAAACACAGCTACAACAACCTTATGCCATAGGTCGAGAATATGTGGAGTCCCCCATGCGCCGTTCCCGGCGCGTGCGCATTGTACAGGGAACACCGTTACCTTTTCTAATATGTAAGTAAAGACTAAGGGGAAAATATTGACAGAGTGAGCGTAGGCCGTAGAGTGGTTCACTTGCAAAGCATTTTGTTCTTAATCGAAACCTCGGACTCGTTTGAGATCCGAAATTCGAATCCCAGGTGTGCCTTCCTGACTGAAGTTACCTTCGGCTTTGCTTCAGTTACTACTTCTTCTTTCTAACATGAGCTACTATTTTGGCATGGATAGACTAAAACTTGGAGTACGCGATATTTCTCAAGTTATTCATCTACTTATACTTAACCTCTTTCATCATTCCATTCTTTTCTTTTCACGAAAGCATTCAGGAAAAAAATACATTAGTAAGTTTATTAATTGCAAGTTAATAGATGAGCTTAACTTACTTGCAACTCAGATAGGATTACAGCGATGATAGGATGACGTTACTGTTAATAAATTGAAAAAAAAATTAAGGTAACTGTTGCTGCATGAAAATCATCTTTCCGAGGTAGTAGGCGTGAAGAAGTACTTCGTTTACATCGTTTAGATCCACTGCATTGCAATAATTGCAATGCAGTTTTAAGTATTCGTCACGTTCCTTTTAGATTGTCCTGGATATGATCATCTCTGACAACGTTATAACATCCGCAACGACATGGCGTCAGCCTTTGGGGATAATTCTGATACAGTACATCGAGTTTTCTTGTGTATACGACAGACAGGCATTGTAAACTCTCTTTGAGATGATCATGTTCTCTAGCTGTTAAGTTTTATATTATATGATTCGACGGCGCTTTTATAGCCGTTGAATTTAGTTTTTAACTTGTTATACCGAGGGTCCGGTACACTCATGGTTTATTTTTTTATATCAGAAATTTCTACTTTATTGACTAAAGACATTTTTACATTTTCAGGTTTTATTTGATTTATGATTTTAGTTTCTTAACAGCTAATTTTGGACGTGACAAAGATAAGGGGCTTCCCCGTATCGGAACGAGCGTAAGCCATATAGCGCTGTTACCGTCCATGTAATCACTAATCAATTTTATCCTTATTAGATAGGATTAAAGACCATAAAATGAAAATGTTTCGTAAGCTTCTTCCGTTTTGTCAACCCTTGTTCTTTTTAATTATAGGACATTGGAAATATAAGAAGTGAAAGTTTTAGACATTTTGTAGACCATTCTAATGAAAAGCAACAGACCTGGAGGACAACCTTAAGGTAGAAGAAAAGCAAGAGTAAGTGTCCTTGTTTTCAGTAATTAATTAATTTATTTATTATGGGCTTCTTTTTTGCCCATAACGTGAGTAAATAGATAATGATTTTGAATAATGATTATATTGAATGCTTAATGAGTATAACGTGTCAGACTTACCTTTCAGTACCGGTATACAGGAAATATTCGTATAGTTACAATATGAAACAAATTGGAAAAAAAGCACGATAATATTTTCAGACCCAGTGTCAGGTCCTTCTTCAGTCGCTGTGAAAGGAGCAAGGACATGGAAATTGGACAGGTTAGAAAGAAGCGGTGTAAAACTTTGTCAACGAGTATATTTAGTTCACTTAGGAACAGGTGAGTTTTAATTTAATTTAATTTAATTTCCTTTATTTCAGCAGGCGAGGTTCAGCTAATAGCTGTTCTCCCACCTAACCCTTGTCAGATCATACAAATGAAAATACACAAACAATAATTGAAAAAAGCAAGCACAAATACATAATAGAAAAAAAAACGAATTAAAAAAATGTACATGAAAAGAGCCTTAAAACAAAATAAAAACATATAAAAGTTAAATATACAATGATAATGCATACATAATCATTGAAGAAAAAAAAAAACACGCACACACAATACAAAATGGAAACGTACATAAAAGTGTCTTAGTCACACAACACTATAAAAACATATGAAAGTTAAATATCACTGGTAGAAGAGCATAGCCTTTGCTGATTAAGCAAATATACACTTAGAAGAGTTTTAAATTCATTTAGCGTTTTTGCACATGTAATAGCATTTGACAAGGAATTCCAGGCTTTCGCAGCTGATACAGAAAATGATCGAGTTGTTTGTGTGAGTTTGTATCTTGGAACATCATATGTTGACCTATTACGTGTAACGTACTTATGGATACTAGACCTAGAGATAAGTTTTCCATGGAGATAAGCGGGTGTTTTCTTGTGAATGATGTTATGAATTGTGCAACAGAAACGAAAGAACCTTCTTCGATACATTGTCAAAATATTGTTCTCCTTTAATACAGGGAGAATATGTTCGAATTTACGAAGGTTGAAAGCAAACCGGATGCAGGAATTCTGGACTTTCTGAATGGATTTTACTTTGTTGATTTGAAGGGAAGGACCATATACGGCATCACCGTAATCAAACAAGGGCATAATTAGTGTCTGTATTAGATACAATTTTGTTTTTGCCGTGAGCAAGTCACGTGATCTATATAGGCATCTTAGGTTATTTAGTGCACGTGAGCATACGTTAGCTACATGAGAATTCCAATTAAGATTTATATCCATTAATAATCCAAGGTTTTTAATACTAGGTGAATATCTGATGGTATAGTTACTCAACTTTATGTTTAGTTCCGATGTCTTCAGTTTCTGAAGTTGGGTAGCTGTCCCTATAACTGTATAGGTACATTTCGATGGATTAATGACTAACCCGTTTTCGCTACACCAATTGTGTATATTTTGCAGATCTTCATTAAGAAGATCTATTGTTCGCTTCATATTTCCTGGTATGGAAATATTTCCTGGTGAGTACCAAAGAACTTGTCTATTTGCTGAGTGGTGGAATATGCCAGTCGTAAGAAACTGGTTGATAAAATCGCGAACGATGAACAAACTCCCTTGTTCATTCGTGGTTTGAAATACGTGTTACCATACCAGTCGTCTCCAATAATTGACCTTGTTTGCTCAGTTCAGAAAGTTGTAGATCTTTTGTCAAATCCTGGCGCACAAATTAGTTTCAGGAATAGCTGCTTTTAGAATGTAGGCAATGATGTATCTATCAAAAAGTTCAAGGTAAATAACCGTAATAGTTATCTCGCCATTTTGCTAAGTGAATTTAAAAACTGACTTCGTAATAAAAACCTGTGGCTCATCAAAGCAAACAAAAGGGAACTAATATGTAATTTTAACTAAAGATCAATACAGAAAATGTATCACTGAGGAAATTACCGGTCAGCGTTATAAGTCATTGCCCAAAAATCCTATCAAGGCAATAGATTATCAGGTTCGCAAGTTAATTAAACAAATACATTGAACAAATCTTTTGGAGAGAAAACTGAAATTCTCGTACTTATTGGTATGCAGCTATTTCTCTCGTATATTATTCATAAAACAATAATTGAAATCGTGATATATTTGAGTATGTATTTCATCAGTTAAATCACATACACTCTAACCTAAAGTTCATCAAAGAATCTAAAAGAATGGCAGTTTTTTTCTTTTTCATATACCGGCAAAACAACACGTTTCACACTAAAGTTTACCACAAATCTACAGCATGGTACCAATATGTACATACTGAGACGTTTCATTCTAAACAAATCAAACGCAACGTTTGGTTTATTTATTTCTTACGAACCTTTGTACTAACCAATATGACCTTCAAACCGAAAAACCGCAACTGATAAATATAGGCGCAAAAACGAATAGCACTCTTTAAATGGAACAAGTAGACTGAATGACGTTTTACACAAAAGAAATAACATAGTGACATAAAACCATAAATTATTGAAATTAACATAAAAATTTAAAACCGCCGTGACCGAGACTGGAACCCAGTTCTCCCAGTTGCCGGCCGAATATTCTATCCATTACACCACCACAACACGTCAGTTCTCTGTGTATATTATTGAATCACATCTTGACATTCTCCCAGCCCTAGTAGCTGGTTTTGAAGTCAAAGCACTCCTTATGTATGGAGATTTTTATTGAGGAATTTGTTCTGTAAACTTACAGTTCGAAATAATAATGTAATTCTTTTTTTCACAAGAAACTTCTGTTAGTTAATGCTGAATCACAACCACAAATTAGTTTTCCATCTTATCCACCTCTTAACTAATAGTAGGGTCGCGGTGGCTCCGTGGAAGAGCGCTCATCTCTGGTGCATGGGGATCTTCGGTTCGATCCCGCCCCCTCGAGCCATGTGGGCTTTGTGGTGGACAAACACCAATGCGTGGGTTCTCCCGTTTACCCCATTTTCTTCATTGTATCAATTCTCCCATTGTCATCCATTCGGCTTTAGTCCAAGTTGTGTGAAGGCCTTAAAAATAAAATTCTTAACGAATAGACTAAAGAAAATATATCGGGAAAACAATCTTAAACCCATATCAGTCCCACCAATTACTGTGGGGAAACATTTTGCTGCATTGAAAAGCTATTTTGTTCCTAAGGACGACGCTACAGGAGTATCTGCAGTGACGTGACAAGAACCATGCATAGACCAAAAAAACGTAAAGTTTCGGTTAGGGTAAATGAAAACGTAAGGGATGCAAAACATCCATACCCCACTTCAGGCTTATTCCCACACATTAAATAGTATTGCTGATATTTTAATTATACATAAAACCAAATTATGGATCGAAAGAAACACATATGAAAGCGCTTAAGTGTTTAAACTATAAGTTTATATTCAAACATAGTTTTCAACACATGCGGGCGCGCGTTATCCTGCTGGAGTGTGGTCCCCAGCAGGGCCTCCAGTAGAGGGACCACAACCGGGTCCAACACCTTGTCGATTTACCGTTGACTGGTCATATATCCGTCAATGCGTAGGTGATACGAACTGACACAGAATCAAATGGCACCCCATATCATAACATTCGGTGCTAGTAACCGACGTGGCGATGCAAAATGCAGACATTGCCCAACCTAGTACCGCCAGATACAGATGCGGCCATCATAATGCTGCAAAGAGAAGCGGGATTCGGCTGAAAACAGGATGTTCTACCATTCGGCTCTCCGTGCGCGACGTTCGCGACACCATTGTAGTCGCGCATATCTATTCTGTGTAGTCAGCGGAATCCGCAGCAATGGGCACCGTGCAAATATGCCTCTTTATGCCAAACGACGTAGAACTGTTCGTGAGGACACTGGGCGCTGTGCAACATCCGCCAGTACGTGCGTCAGTGTTCGGTATTTGGCTGTTCGGTTCGCCAAATGTCCTCGTGGATCGTGGTATGGCGCAGTCATTGCGATCCAGTATGTCTTTGCATAGTGTCTTCGTGGAGCCATCGAGTCCATATGTGCTGCACTGTGGATTCAGTCCGACCAATACTGGCACAAATGTTGCGGAAGGATAAACCGCACTCGCGATATTCCACAATTCTTCCGTGATCAAAGGTGGAAACCTGCGGGCAGGGCATTCGATGACGAGGCATCTTTCGACCATTTACACACACACCACACCAAAAGTCGTATACCACTGCACTGCGGCCTGCCTCTGATGCATCACGGAGCTGTCATGCTAATCAGTTGTTTATCTTTTTAATGTCTACATAATCTGCAGATTTTACATTAATCCGATGTCCTCTTCTTGTGTTGCATTTTTAATTGCAAGTAGTGTAAATAAACACACATTTCAGTGTTCCTGTTATTGACAGTTACTTCGCCGGTGTATATCACAGAATGAAATAGAGGGAGAGAAAATCCCGTAGCAACAGTTTGGTAAAAAGTGTTTAATATGTTGATCTTAATACACTTCGGTTGATTTTATCAACCAGCTTCTTTCTGGTTACGACTGGCACATTTCACCACTCAGCAAGTAGGCAACTTCTTTGGTGCCCAGCCGTCACTCAGTGAACTTATTGTGCTCGTTGACAAGGTTGTCTACAACTCTTTTTAACCTGTCGAAGTTCCATGTCCTTGCTCTTTTCACAACGGCTGAAGGAGAATCTAACCTAGGTCTGAATAAGTTATCGTGCTTTTTTTTTTTTTTTAAATTTCCAACTTGTGTTATATTCGGTAACTATACGAGGATTTCCTGTATAAAGGTATTGAAAGGTAAGTTTGATTTTGAATAAATCGATACTGATTTTGAGTTTTAGTGTAGAACAGAAGAGATTGATTTGGCACAGACTTTTTGTCGGATGCTGTGCTGTTGCATACCGTCGCCAAACCCAGTCAGCTGTTCCAGTAATGTCCAGTTGTATTTGTAGTGTTAATTAGATAGGAACACTATTTTCGTAAACGATAGTGGGACTTTCTCAAGTATTACATAAGCACATTTTTGTCGTTTAAACCCTTCTTTTTGTGCTTACGTAAGACTTGTAAAATTTCTTGTCATTAATTTGTAGCCTAAAACCAAGGCACATATGTTTTAAAAAATCTTAAGTAATCATTGCTCTGATCTCTCATCCGCTACTGTTAAAAAGACAATGCTTGAACCCGTCCCTCTTTGTGAATGCTTATGTAAAACTTGAACAACCCCCAAGTTGCAGATATATATAAAAAAAACAATAAATATTTTATTTCTCCCCTCGTGTATGTGTTTTGCAGAAGTGCTTATGTATTCACAGTAGTAGGAAATTAAAATGAAAAATGTGATTGAAAGAAAGCAAAGGTTTTACGAAGGAGGTAGAAAGAAGACTATTCGAAAACTAGCTTTTTTAAACTGTAGCTTTGTTTCAAAATAGTCCATGTAACCAATCACAAAACCTCAGCTTTCTCACACGAACTTCTCCAAAATATGCCACAAACCTTCCCTGCTTCTGGTATAATTTTAAGTATCATCAACCACTTCTTCTGTTCCCACAATTATCTTTTCACCACTGCGTTAAGATTAGCATTAAATTTTTCTCTTTAAGATGAAACAGTTGCGGAACCGTTTTAACACGTTCAATGTCCACTGCTCAAGCGCCAGTAGCAGTTGTTGATGGTCCCGTAAAGGTCTGACCCGAAACTACTACGATTCGTGGGGGTAAGAAGAAATCTTCGAGTGGAACCTCTGTTGGGCGAAGAATACGTGCCGCTGAAACCCAACGGGGTCTGCACTGCCGCTGGATGTCGTCGAAGAGACCAATCGTTAAGAGAACTAACTTGCCAGTTAGGAGATCAATCCTCTCTATGGCCCCTCGAATGAGAGATCAGAACCCACATGATTATCCTCTTAATAAGAGAGGACAGTTGCTTCGTGGGGACCTCTTTGTAAAAGACCCGCTTGTTGTCAAGGAGAATTCTGTTTGTCCAGTCCCCAAGTAAAGCGATCTCTCCGTTGAAGAGACTACAACACCCAATTATTCGCCTCTTATAGATTGAGAGACTGAATAGCTGGGGGAACCTCTCAGAAGGAGTGGGGATCATCTATTCAAAAAGACCAACAATATAATTGCTGGAGCACGATTTATTTAGTACTTGCGTTACGATCTAAATTACACGGCCACCTCAGCCGGTATATTCAGGTATGTACATTAACTTTCTACAAATGTTCACTTTTCACTTGAAATGACATATAAAACAAATATTAATTATAAATAAGATAATTCAGTTCTTCTTCCTTCTTAATGTGCATAATCCTCCACTTAAAACATTCTTTTAAGAATATAATGATTAACACGAAAACTAATTATTGTCACTTGCAACGTCATGCGCCATCTCTTGAATTACACAGTTAACGCTGACGGCAACAGTCATGCAAGGCAGGCCGTTGCAACGTTTAGCTTTAGAGCCTCTTATTATGCAGTAGCTCTCGAGAGGCTGTTACGAAGAGTAATTAGCATACTTTCTGGTTGCTCGAGGAGTCTTTAAGTATAAATTCATTGGGAGACCAGAGATAATAAAAGATTTCTGAGCGAAGTTACATTGCCTTCCTTAGGATCGAAATTATGTTAACGTATTAGGATGGGACCTACAATTGTAAATAGGCTCCGAATTACTTCAGTCCTCATCGAGTACCATTGGTATAAGTTTTGACAGTGCTTCATTAATTGATAAACAAGCGAGCAACTATATGAAATGGGAACTCGGCAAGCATGCGGAATTCAAACCCAAAAGAGTCTATTGGCAGGATTTGCTGTGTAGTGAAATAATCTTCTGTAGTTCCTTGAATTCATACAGAGACCATGATAGCGAAAGGGTATTTATCTGAATATTATACTGTGCCTTAGTGTTTATGATTATTATTATGTGTAGTTCTTTTCCTCGAGTCAGATCTCATTTCTGAGAGTGAATCGTCCAGATATTGACTGCCATGCAATGCCTTCTCCTATTCTATATTTTTTCCACAATGAATTGTTTCGGATTATCTCAACAGTCTTGAAACGTACTGACGTAGATTTCTTGCAGCTAAAATCCAGATGCTTCTCCCAGTCGTATTCAGTGGAAAGTATATCGTCACGCAAAAAGTTTTTACAGCTTTCACTAATTAGAATGGCTGTCTTTATAAGTTATGTAAAGAATAAAGCAATACTAGGCGTGCTCAACAAAACGAAGGAACTTCTACTATAGAGACTTTATTGCTTATTTTACAACATTTTAAGCACTTTTCCCTTCAAATAGTTCCCGCTGTTTCCTGCGTTTCAGGAAGCACCTCCTACGTACTATACACTGTTCCCAAAGGAGTCCCTAGGCAGTTCTTCCTCAAATGCAGTTTTTGTGATGGCGCTTATTTGTCTCTCCGCATATTGTGGAAATTCTTCTATGGTTTGGAAATAATGGCATTTCAAAGCAGTGTTAAATTTAGGAAAGAGGGGAAAAGTCCGTTGGGTTAAGTCTCGAGAACATGATTGGTGGAGCACAACGAATGTATGATGTTTTTCCACATGACTACGAAAGACGAGCGCTGCAGTCGAGGTACATCAGTTGGTACGCATAAAGTACAAAATTTAAAGTTGAAGACTAAGTTTAAAACTACCGTCGGCAGGATGACAGAAAGATTAAAGGCTAGAACATGTCAGTCCTACCGACGGTTTTCGTATAAGTTTCTGTTTTAGTTTCTTACCGCATGATCAGGCGTGGTTCGATCAATTAAAATATAGTTACTTTTTTTTTTTATCATCAAGGTGGTAGAACCTTTTCTGTGTACCTAGAAAATTAAATTTGGTGATAGGTGGTGTTTCTATAAAGGATATATTTTGCTTGTATTGCATTCATTTTATTTTTACTTTGTTTTCTAGAAACTCGGTGGATCGTAATATGGAGGTGAACAAAGAGCCGCAATTGGTGGAATTGAATGAGAAATTCAAACGGTTCCTCATGGTTCCAGGTAACGTTGATCTTGCAGCGGAGAATGTTCTAGAAGAATTAGTAGACGAAGTTGTTTTAGGCTATGTTTACGATGTTCACCGCGCAGCTAAATTAGGTTATCTAGTATTGGAAGAAGGAGTAGTAGAAGAGCAGGATAAAATAGTAGACGATCCAAATTTAGATATATTTGGCCAATCCCCAGTGAAGAAACAACATGAGTGTGTATGTCCAAGTTGTCATCGTAACTTGGCTGCGTCCAGATTTGCACCACATCTAGAAAAATGTATGGGTATGGGTAGAAATAGTTCGCGAATAGCGAGTAGGAGAATAGCTAACAATAGTAAAGAGAATGCTTATGGTGGAATGATGAGCGATGATGATGATGATGCCGACTGGACTGCTGGATCGGATAGACGCCGCAAGAAACGTGATAAAAATGGATCGAAGAAGTCAAAAAATCAGAAGGTACGGAACGGAGATGTTTCGTCCCATGACACTAGCGATATCAACAATATGGCATTGAACTATGAGAGCATGTCTAACGAAGATAGGAGACATTTGCTTTCACAGATCTGCGGAGTTATATCAGAGCATACCAAAAAACTGTGCACTAGATCCCAAAGGTGTCCTCAGCATACGGATGATCAGCGTCGAGCTGTTAGGCTAACTCTTCTCCATGACCCTCCAACGATTCTGGAAGAAGTCAACAATACCAGCATGACTGAAAACGTGCAAGTTGATGTTGACACATACGAAGAAGGAGATGGACAAGTTGTCCGAGAAACTTTGGGGAAAAGTTGGGAACAAGAAAATTCCAATAATTCATCTCCAGCAGATTCCACATCGACAAGTTCTTCCTCTTCGAAGAAACGTGAAAAATCGTCCAAATCAAAAAAGAAGGGTTCTCCGAAAGGGTACAAGATGGCAGGTGCAGCGTTTCAGGGCAATGGTCTTCAACCAATGGTTGAATAATCTTGTTTCGTATTACGTATGCGTCCAAATGCTTCGTGAAGTATGTTGTGCTCTGTTTGAATGTTATTTTCTGTAGAAGTAATGAATCTTATTTCGTGTGGTGTGGAATGAAGGTATGAGTCTGGTTTGAATATTTAATTTACCGTATTTTCGTGAAGGTGTATTGATGTATCATAGTCCGTTGAATGTCTTGTCATTGACAAGATAAGTGAAAAGACTGATTCTTTTTATTTTTGCAATAGGGACAAAGAAATTAACGTTGGTGCTATTATTTAAGTTGTTCTTTACAAATATGATTTCGAAATCAGTAATTTATACACTAGTATATGTGTGGAATTTTTCAATTATATACTGCTAGAGGTTACGCTCTTTTCATATTTGATGGGGTAATTCTCACTGAACACACTATCATCCCAATTTTTGTGTCAATTTTTTGTTTAAAACATAACATTCTGAAGCGATTTGTGCTATTTACCTGCAGGTTTCATTGCTTCAGTGTAGTGTGCGTTCAATATTATTTTTTTCTAGCTCAGTGCTCAGGTGGTTTGGGTTCAACAAGGCATAAATTAAAGGTTCAGTTTACTAAATCCAGTAACATATGAAAACATTTGGTGTTCAGGGGTATCCCAGATATGATCCCTGTTAGTAGAATATTTTTTTATTTCTAGTTATTTTGTTTAGAAAAAAAAAAAAAAAAAACTATGAAATTGACGTGTATAAATATTGTACATTTCTTATCTAACTGTTGAAGGTATATGTATATAATACTGTCGTTACCTACGTGATGTATAATTCTATTATACAGTACTTCCCTTTCCTCTTGGAGTGACAAGTGTGCATCTGTATGTGAATGTTTCCATTATAAGGAATCTTTAAAATCAGAAGTGAATGAACTAAAAAGAATTGTAAATAAAATAATGATTATAAGTATGGAAACATCTAATGAAATCAGTAAGTAATACTTGATTTTGGTAGCTGAAATAATTGTACATGATTCTACATGTTAAAAACTGTAGAATAATGTTACCAAATTACTTTGTAAAAGTAATGAATTTTCTGTCTGTTGCAGAATCACGAGTGACTGTTAGCTCAGTGTTAACTGTAGCCTTTCTTCTAATCCGTAAACATCTGGTTTTTTTAATCATTCTTGTTTTAGACGTGCAAAGAAATATGTTATAAGTAAATTATTTGAATTTGAGGAATTGTGTGCTTGTATGAATTACGTATTTCTTCTTGTTAATGATAACTTCTCGAATAGCATTGAAAATTCTTTGATTTTTTTTTTCCTTATTTCAGAATTTATACACCTGTGTTTATTTAAATGGATTATCTAATTAACAGTCGTATCAGCCATGCTGTTTGTGTACCCATTAAACACCATAGGGCGGGGAGGATCACTGACTGACCCCAGACAAAACGTTAAAAATATGCGTTTGAGATAATGTATTTGTTTTGCATATTTTAGATGAATGAATGTAGTGCATAACAAACACGACTTGAGAAGGCTATTCATAGTATCTACATATATATTAGATAATTAATTTCGCTTAAGCGAATGACTGAGATAATGAATGTACTTGAATATTGTACGTTTAGTGCTTTGAACCATCTCTGAATAGTATCTTTGTAGATAACATGTGTTACATTCAACTGCAAGAATGAATAGTGAATGGATTAATCTTTTATAATTATACATAAGAATTTATTCAAGTGCACACTACAGAATATCTTGCTGCATGAAACACATGAATTTAACTCTAATACATCGAATGACCTTACAGATTGCTTTCTTAAATTGATTACATACATAGTTCTCAGTAATAGTTTTTCATATATGAAATGCATGGATACATAGATTTACGATTGAGTGAATGAATATATAATAGATTATTGAAGCAGTGAATACTCAAACATTTTACATTAAACTAGTAAGTTAAAAGTATTACTAAGTATAAAATATCTTCGTACATGAGATATATATAAATTACATTTATGGATGAATTAATCAATTTATTATTAACTCAAAAACAAAACATTCAAAATAAATTGTTCTATAAAAGCGAATATTTTTTTTTAGAGAAACAGTATGCCGAGAACGATGTTCGAGGTCAGTCGCTGACGTCTCCCTTCCTCCATTGGTATGAACCTTTTTAGGTATGGTTTGCTGGAAAAGAACATTGTTTGTCACAACAAAAGTATAATGACTTTGATTGATGTAAATTCTACCTGATTCTGTCTTCATACGTTCAAAATACTATACGTACTTTCAGTTCTACACGTTGTTATAATAGAACTACTAGTCAGACTGACTGACTTCCTTAATTCTGCGGTTTTTTTTAATATATTGTATAGTATCCATTAATGCTAGAACTTGTGGAAGAATTCGAATTTCCACTATTTAGTTGGTAGCATTGTGAAAACTCAATTAAAAAATTATAATAATTTGATTTTTTGCTCTTGTAGTTCCTTGCTGCAAGATATATGTACTTAATTTTTTGAATAATTTATGCATTTACGAAGTAATCTTAAAATTATTGTGTTTCGTGAAGAAAAGTGTGCAAAATTGTTTACATGTTCCTTTAATATTTGTGTAGTAATAAATAGATGCTTAATCGTAACCAGGTAATACAATGGTCTTGTTGCGACTCTAGTTCTGCTCAAATTGGAAGTCGTATATCTAATAGAAAGATACATTGCTCACATGTTTTATTAAGTAAGAGAACCAATGAAAATTCCAATTTTTTACTAAAGTTAAAAAAAAAAAAAAAGCAATTTTCACGAGTAACTTGAATAACTTGATTTTGTTATTCACCTGAAAAAAATAAACATTTTTTATTGTCATATGATTATTGAAGTTGATAAACAAGAATCAAAATCTAAAAAGTAATTCGAAAAACAGGTTGTTTGTGTTACTGTGCTTCATGAAATAATCTAACAAAATAAAATCAGATCAGAAACTGAATAAGAAAAATACACTAGAGGTGGTTTTCTTTTAAAATCGAGAACATGGTCGTCTGCAAACACTGTACACAGGTTGGTACCGTAATTCAGCAGGCAACTTTGAGGATGGAACGTCAAAGAGTGAAAAATAAAAACTCACGCTCACTGGCGTGGAAATTCCCCCGTGTTTGGGAGTCACAGACTAGTGAAAGAGTGGATTTCCAACGCCACTGACATTAGATTGATTGAATTGGTATTAACGTCCGAAACGATCTGGTGGGCTTCTTAGAACGGATATTGGTAAAGTGGTTTCCGAACCACTCCTTTAAAGAGACCCCGTCGGGAATTCGACCCGTGACCACGCGCACGTAAACCACTGACAGCAGAGCTGTTCCGGATGCTATCGTCAAAGACTTGCACTATCCAAAATAAAAAAAAAAGATGGGTGGGATTCCCAGAAATTGGCAATCTGAAACTCTTGAAACGTAGCGGATTGAATTGTTAGTAACGTAACGTCCTAAACGAGCTGGTGAATTCCTAAGGACGGCACCTACAGTTTTTGGTAAAGTGGATTCCGAATCACTCCGCTCAAGAGATCACGCGCACAGAAAGCGATCGCGGTAACCTCTAGGCCACCCTAAGGTCGAAACTCAGCGCAATTTCCACCCTGGTTGCTTTTTTTTTTTTTCTTGTTTTTTTAATGGGCTATCATCCCTCGTAGTTTACGTTAAGACCTTGTTTACTAATTTTACGCCAAAAATTGACAAGCAAGAGTATAATACTTCATCAGAACAGTTAGTCTGTGTTTGAATTTGTAATGGTAATATAGGTGATTTATTGTTATTTTTCTCCCCTTAATTGTTTGTACTTATTTCAGGAGAAAATATTTACTATCTCTGGTTCGAAAACAGCTTTGAGTATTGTCATTTATCGTGATTTTTCCAACTTATAATTGAATGATGACTCGTTAACCCTTTTGCGGGTCGTGGGAAGCATTATTGCCTACAACATTTCACTGTTAAGGGAAAAACTAAAAATTGCGACGTTATTGTCATTTATGAAATAGAAAGTATCAAAATATGTTCGAATTTTCAGTATTTTACATGACTATGAAATGCGCAAATTTGTTTGTATGTTTGTGTATCAAAATAGAAAAATTTCACATTTGAGAATAAGACTGAAAATGACTATAAATAATAAATGACTTTTGCAACTTGACTACAATCTAAGGAATAGAATATTCTCAAATTTTCATCCCACAGTCAGGTTTAAACTTCTTTCTTATTTGTTGATTTTTAAATTTCCGAAAAGTTTCTCATTATTACTGATACGTTTTTAACAATTCATTGTTCAGTCATTATCTTAATGTTATAGCTAAATTGTGGATGTATTAAGCGTCGGAAGTCGAATTGGATACATTATGTATCCCAATCTTCTTTCGCTGCAGTGTTTTTTTAGCCGAATATTTTTGTATACTATAGGCACTAAGAATAATTATTGTGTGGAGTAATTAGTAGCAGTCTTTTCCGCACGATACAAATTTTGTATTTATTGTTTTGTTTCTTCATCAGATGTGTCAAATAGTTGACTTGTAATGGCTTTCTTGTGCCGAAAATAACAATCTACTTAATATGAATTAAGTACAATATTTTTACATGTTCCTTCTTTAATTTTGTTCTTGTGTTTTGTAATTCTTTGTATATACAAATAAGTTAATTTTTCGCCCTGTTACAACATGGCAAGGGCAGATAAGAAACATATTTTTGTGTATCTCATTCGGAGTCTGCATATGGAAAGCTCATTCTAATAAGCGTACACACATGTAAAAGATATTAATCCATACTGTGTTCCCAAATGACTTATTCATGGTGCTTTTTTTAAAAAAATTGTGGTTGTACAAATTAGAGTTTGAAAAATAGAATCTAAATTATTAATAATGAACTCGGTCTTGAGAAATAAAAGCATGTACGAGGGGATGCTGATAAGTTCCTGGCTTTACTCAAATAGTTGACATAATACGATGGTATTGCACATTTATTCAACACATTATTTCACCCCGAGACTAACACATTTAGCACATCTCTCATGCAGCTTCTGTAGCCCCTGCAAAAATAAGTTTTTAGATTGCGCCTGAAACTGGCTCTGTGTGGCTTAGATGACGTCAGAAATGTCACCAAATCGATGTCATTTCAGATATTTTTTTGTTATTGTTGGTGTGGGAACAGGTAATAATCAGAGGGGGCTAGATCAAGTGAATATGGGGGAGTTCGACCAATTCAAAACTCAGGGAATTCAATTTGTCCGTCACAATCTGGGCCTTGTGTACTGGATCATTGTCCTGCAAAAGCAAGATGCCTTTCGCCAATTTCCCATGGCGTTTCTTGTTAATTATCTCCTTTAATTGGCCCAGAAGGTTCGCATAGTATTCTCAGTTATCGTGGAACCATCCTGGAGGTAGTCCACCATCAAAATACCATCCCTATCCCAAAAATTTGACGCCAACACCTTCTTCGGTGACTTTTGTTCACGAAAATTCTTGGAACAATAATCCCTTTTGGCGCCATTGCATGGACTGATCCTTGGTCTCGGGATCATACAGATGGAGCCATGTTTCATCCTCTGTCACTAATCTGGTCAAAAAGTCCTGTTCACCAGCATGAAAACGAGTCAAAATGGCCTCCGATGTCTTCATTCGGTGCCGTTTCTTATCACTGTTCAAGCATTTGGGGACCCACTTGGCAGAAAACTTCCTCATGTCCAGTACATTATAAATGGTGAATCCTGCACGCTCCCGGGAGATGTTGTGTGTCTGCAATCTTCATGACTGGTATTCGCCGATCCATAAGAATAAGGTTATGCACAGTATCACATGTTGCCGGATCCGTCACTGATGCAGGGCGGCCACTGCGGACCTCGTCTCCGACGCTGAAATGTCCAGTCTTGAGTTGAGACGTCCAGGTTCTGTACGAAGGACACATATCCCCAATGTTTGTGACATCACGCCATGAATGTCCTTCGCAGACTTTCTCTGGAGGAACAGAAACTTGATCACACCCCGAACCTCCGACGCAGTGAAACTGGCTTGTGCCTCCGCCATGACAACTTCAAACCTGGAAAACCGGAAGAAGCAATTACCGGAGGAACATTATTTTTGCACCATAGCATATTAACATTACACGTTTTCAAACGAGAAATAAATCGAAATTGGGAAACGAGGGGAAGAAGAAGCCAGGAACTTCTCAGCACCCGCTCGTACGTTCTCGAGAAAAGGTAAATAAAAATGTCTTAATACATACAGTCAGAGACCAACAAAAGAATTATTATTAAAAGTTTTATATTTCGTAGAAATTAGAAGACATCTGAGAAACAGTGTGTCCTATTCGGCTTCCGAAGATAATGTGCAGAATATCTGTACGTTCATCCAAATTTGGTTCTATTCAATACTTTTTTTTTCTCTCAATTTAATGTTGGTTAGAAAGCTTCCTAAGTCTATAATGAAATAGCGGTAACTAGTGGGTTCGACGTGTCTCGATTTTATGAATAAAATTTCAAAATCCACTATCAGCCATGCCCCAACCGGGATTCAAACGCAAACAGTAAACGCTAGCCTAACATTTCGGACCGCACAAACATCGGTATGGGAACTTCGTTATGTCCGATTGGTCGAATGCTCGAAGTCCAATGATTATGAGTCAAGGTGTGTGTGTTAATGTAGATATCGTCTGTTGGAAGCATAATTGGCAATTGTGAGTACTAGTGTAATTACGTTATGTACTAGAATAATGTGGTTTGTGTAGAAGCAGAAGATTTTTTCAGAATTGGATATACTGTAATGGCTCTGTGTGTAGAAGTAGTAACATCAAAATGCAATGAAAATCTCGTGACAAGTTTGTCCTGCATTTTTTCTTTGCAGTCGTCTTCGTTGTAACTTTCATTAATACCAAAGTATACATTCAGGCCTCGTTGTATCCTGTATAAATTTATGTAACGTTCCGACAAATCCCTATGTTCGAAATTTACGGATAAACGTTCCTCTTTATAGTAGACATCATATTATCTTACTGATGTGTACGAATAGTGGATAGAAAAGCCTCCAGAATTCAAGTCCGAATTCGAATGTACTAGTTCTTTAAGAGATTCCGAGTCTATTACTATTATCTGTCAAATCAGTGTTCATATTATATGTTAAATGTGTTTTATAATTATTGCTAATCTCATGATACTGTACTAATCATGTGGATGTTACTGAAACTTTTTGAATGTTAGTGTCGAATAGAATGTTACGTGTGTGCATTTCTTTACGAATAATTATATTCCATATATTGAGGAAGTATGTAGTAATCTGTATCAATACATTACGCAGTGCATTTTCTGATAGATGTCCTGGTAATTCTAAATTCAGATTTCAATTAATATTGTGTCTTTTGGGAAATATTTTGCAAAAATACAGTACTTTCGTAATTTTTAAAATGATTAAATGAAAATAACTATGAATTGCTATAGTAAATTGCTGTTCGAAGTCAAAAGCTAAAATGAAACAAAGTAAAATTCTTTTAAATAGTATTTCAATTAGAGAAATATGATTTAAAAAATCTCTGTGGCTAACCTAATGCTTGTGTTATGTCTCGCCAACATTTGAAGCTACATCGAACACCCCAGAATCGTCCGTACTAAGTAAGTCAATAGCAAGTGCATTTAATATATCTGTGGTGGGGTTCACCAACATTCGTTAAGAATTTATTCGATCATCATCAAGTAAATTTAAAAGTTCTAATGACCAGTTTCTCCAACGTCGATTAAATATCCCTTAAGTATTCAATAGCTACAGTGTGATAAATTTTAAATGAGTCGTTAAAACTTTTCCGTTTCGCCAAAGTTAACATAACAAATCGACTACAACCTGATCGTTAAGCGAAGAAACTATTTCGTTTCTAAATTTCTCGTAGGCTAAACGAATTCAGATTGGTTGAGCGGAAAATTGGGTATTGCTAACTGTAGTTTTTATATACGTTTTATTTTAATACAATAATATTATTGAAAGTGTGAACACGAATGGGGTACCCAACATAAAGAAATAAAAGTGCGTGGGAAGAGGTATCCTTCTTCCTGAGTATCAGTTCGAAGTTCGCAACGTTAAACACAGTAGGGCTTTAGCTTCGGGAGAACATGCTGTTAAGCGCTTCGCAAATGTATGTGTTCTCTTCACATCACATACATTTGAATCAATTTATCACAATCAAGGTAAGGAATCGGTCCTACTCCAAATAATGAAATACTCTCTTGTTTTTCTTGATTTGTTAGATACAAGAGAGATCCCCGAATATCGAGGCGTCTTCTGGTCCATTATTCAGTAGGCCCATAAGCCGGATAAAATTTTGAGGCAGGTGGATCAGCATTGTATTTGCTATAATAGATTTCAATGATAAACAGAATTAGTATTTCTTATTATCAAACTATATTATTTCATGTTTTTATATATTAGCCATTTTGATTCCGTAAAATTTTTGCCAAAAGAAGATGGTGTAAGTTCTAAAATATAATCTTGATCCAGCAACCGTAAATACCATAGAACCTAATAACCTACGAAAAATAACTTCCGAAGAAGCGTAGTTCAAATGAAAAAAAAAAAAAAATAGATTTTTCAGTGTGCCCACCACGAAGGAAACCCTTGCCACGGTTCTAATCACTTGACCACGTGAACAGCTTATGTATATTTTTTCTTTTTCTTTCAGTAGTTGGCATAGTACGTAGATTGAATTCAATTTTAAAGTACCGTACAAAATAATGTAAGAAGCAGACTTTTGAGTTATACCTATTACATTCAAGTTACTATTGCTTTTAGTGAATGTAAAAAAGTATCGACAGGGTTCGAAGCACCGCCGCTAGAAACTAAAATCATTGGAATGGACGCGCACTAATCAACTACACCACGAGGCCAACAATGTAAAGAATGGACATTGCAAGAGAATATGTTACTCATATTTGAGTCTTTTCTGGTGTTTAAATTTATTCAAGTATGTTTTCCCGAAGTATACTTTATTCAAGCAATTATTTGTATTTACCTTCTCTTTTGTTGTTGTTGTTGTTGTTGTTGTTGTGTCTTAAACTCCCGAGTAACAAAATCACTATCAAACCGTTAAATATTGCCATAGTGCTGTTACCGCCTATACAATTCATTTTATCTTATCGTTAAATATTTAGTGAAGGAAAATAGGATGATTGAGGTTGGCGAGAACTTTAACAAACCGTTAGCGTTAAGAGATGTTGAAGAAACTGTTTCTCAGAATCTGATGTTACGTAACGGAGTGTTAAATTGTTAAGCGGCTTTGCAGAAACTTGCGGTAAGCTTAATGAAATTCACAAACTTGACTAATCGTTAAATTCTTGACGAACGTTGATGAAGCCCACCACTAGTGTTGTTTATAGTTATTTTGAAATTATTTAGCAACCAATTTTGTCTGTCTGAGTTAGCAGTTATTACAGCTTGTTTCATTGTGTATGTTTTATACGTTTCAGAAAAACGTTAATGAGATGTTGGTGATGGTTTCTAAAGAGCAGATTTTGTGTTATCAAAGTTACAATTTTCTTTTCTTCTTGATAGAGTTTACTTGTCTTTTAAGGATGTTATCTAAAAAATATTAAGTTGTCTACACATGTGATGATGTGGTGGAAATTGGTACAGAAAAATAGTTTCTAAAGACGACGTAATTTGCTGATTATGTGAAATGGAATCATACGAAAAGGTTTCAAACTATTAAGCATATAAAACTGATTGCATTCTTAAACTGCGGAGAAAGAGTGTAAATTTCCAAAGTACCCAGCTGTTATGTGGTGCAGAGAGCAACATTGAAATACGAACGCTACATATCAGTACACCCAGTGCCATTTTTCTCATTAGTTATTACGTGGATCGTGCAACAGGAAAGTAAGTGTTTTACAATATGCGGACTTCAATTGGTTGTAGCGGTTCGACAGGTGGATAAGGCTACGTCGTAGATTATAGGGTTCTGACTAGTTGGATGAAACAGCTCAGAGAAACTGATATTCTCGTGAAACAAATCTCCTAGCTTTCCAGAAGCCTAGATCTTAACTGATAAATTTCTCCTTTGTGGCAATATATCAAGAATATTTTGAACAACCAATTCAATTCCGCATGCCTTAAGTTTTCTGTTTCAGGGGCCCATATCGTGACTCACAATAACTGCAAGTTAAATATAAAGTTTGCCTGTTACACCACACTATAATTGAACATTGCGAAACTTTTCTGCTCCACAATTTCACTCCGGATTCAATTTGATACGGGAATTTTGAATTTTATTTAAGGCATTTAGGCATATAAGGCTCAGGCCGTAATAGAGGAGGAGAAAGGATTTAGGAAGGTGTCGGCCATGGCCTACGTTGAAGGTGCCATCCTGGCATTTGCCTGGTGTACTGATGAAATGCCCTGGAGATACCTCAGGATGGTCGGCCGCTGGGATCGAACCCACGACCTCCCTAATGCTACTCCAACTCTCTACCACTGAGCCAATTTGATATGTTTAACCCTTTTTGAGTAATATTTTTTTTATCCGTGCATTCTTTTCGATGGCTGTACATTAATTACTCTGATTATTTGTTGAGGATGACGAAGTATTGGTTTTATTATTTACGTAGTACTGATCGGTAACATAAAGATATGTTTGGCGAATAGACAGTAGTAATTTATCTCAGCTATGAAAGGCTACGTTATCGTCAGTAGAGGACTACTTCCAACCTTTCGTTATATTGACTTCATGTAAATTATCACTCTAAAGGTTTTGGAGAAGGGTGGAACTTCACTCACCATTCTAATAACTAAAAAATGTAAGTGGTTGTGTCGTTAAATGTATTTTTTTTTAAAAACTTAGCCGATATTCAACAATTTTAAAGTAACTCGAAGACCTGAATATTAAGTCAATGATGCACCTACAATTCTGTAACTCAACCGCATATTTTACTTTTCGTAAAAGATCCGCACGGTTTACTCGTAAACTGAAAATAAGTGCGGGCTCCCTTATAATAAAGAAAATGTATAAAGACTTCCTTGCACTGATGCTTTGAAATTTCTAGACAAGTATACAAGTAGAAATGTTGCTTTTTCGTAAGCATTGTTGTATCGAGACCGTATTATCGGCGTAATGTCTTAGTTTATAAAAGACTACCTCACAGAGTCGGAAACTTAAAAATGTACTTGGGTGGAATAATGATATCTCCTCTTCTAGTATCAGGTACTGACATAAAAGAGCTTATAGCATGTGGTTGGTTTAAAGACTGTATTTCTTCCTAACAGAGTAAGTGTAGAGAATTCTCCACTATGTGAAAGGTATCAAGTTATAATTAACTGAATGCTCAATTACTTCTGCTCATTGTAACAATTATGTATATAATGTAGCTGTGATAATCGTGTATTGCGAGTAGTAATATTACCAGAATATATTTATTTCTGTATTTTCTCCCCCCTGTTTATCAATAAAACGTTGTAAACCATAGGTATTGTAGTTTTTTTGAAGATAAGTACATTTATTTTAATAAGAATTTGCCGTTTAGTCTATGATAAAATACATTTGCTAAATACTGTATTGGACTGATAATTTAAAAGTAGGCTGACAAATCGTTAGTACATTAGACATCAATTAAATAGAATAACTTTCTAGCAAGTAAAGGTAGAGAGAAATCTACTTCCTCATGTACACCCTATTCCAAAAAGAATGACCGCATTGATTACGGCAATTTTCAGCTAAAAATTCTGTAAGTCCAACTTCGGGTATCTTCGGAAACAGTAAACCAAAGATGCCAGGTTCGAGCCCTGGAAGAAAGGATGAACCTTCGCAGTTGGGAAAAGATGTGCAGATGATGATTTTTCTTCTTCTTTTAAGTTCAGTAAGACATGTTGAAATGTTAATAAGTGTAGAAAAAAGTAACATTCATTAAAATACGTAATGATACAGTATTTCGAAAGCACGGTGCACGTGATCGTTTTGTCACCTACGTTTCCATACGTAAAAGCACATGCAATGAAGGTGAAAACAGCAAATTTATTTCTCGCATTCATAGTACAATAAACAAGAGAAAGGAGAAAAAAACAACAGCATTTGCAACGTATATCAATGTCATTGTCGTGAACACCGAAAATTCAGTCATGTTTCTTCAGAAGGAGTTTTATCAGAAAGAAGCAGATAGATGTGTTCATGTTAGCTCAATGGTAGAGCGCATGGCTTCTAATCGTGAGGTGGGTTCGAATCCCGTTCTGGAAAATTTATTTTTATGTAATGATATATTTCTCAAAGCCTGAATAATTAGATAAAATAATAATAATCAATTTTATATGTATCCATACAAGTATTTCAGGACATGTGATTATTATGTTGAAAATATAACATCAGAGAAGTGGTGGGTATTGACAGAACGTCGGTATATTATATGTGAACGTTAAATACAAATTAAGTAAATGTTGCTATATCCAAAGTCGGATCAAGGTGCCATACAGCAAATTCACTATCCCCACGAACGGTGAGTCACTAAGATACTAAACTGTTCGTCAGTAAAAAAGACAGAAGTTCTTTCTATGGGTCTGAAATGCATTTCTCTCTCGCTGGCAAATTCTATACTTTTGTCATCTGATGGAGACGTTGTTATTGTCTTATTAACTAGTAGGAAAAATACTTTACCTGACCAGGGCTCGAACCCACGTTCGTGCAGTATTGGTTTGGAAAGCAAAGGTTTTAACCACGAGCTACTACAACTAGAGAAATGTTGCCAAGATTTGTCTTATTAAAACACCAGCAGATTCAGTTACGCTACGTGGACGATTTTATATATTAATGATTTTAGATAAGGAAGATTATATTGGATTTATTTCCGTCTGTTTTCGTAACAGAGCAAGCCTGTGGATGCTTTTTCTAGGTTTAAATCCAGAATGTATATTTTATACGTGTAAAGGTAGTATAACAATTAACTTTATTAAAACAGCTTTTCTTATTTACGAAAACTATTATTATTTTTATTATATTCCTTGCGCGAATGTTAACCAAATCGTTCCCCACAAGGGGCGTGCCCTGCAATTAATCACATGCCAGTTACTTGTTTCTTTGCTCCTCAGAGCAATGCTGTTCATGGACAGATGTTCAGCTGTAATTACCTTGGAGTTAGAGGGCTATACTGCAACTGCAGCTGGGAGACGAATGAGTATCCCGCCGCTACAGCCAGGCGATGGGTTCGGCAATATCGTACTACAGGTCAGACCGGTCGTTTACGATCTCCTGGTCGTCCTCATGTGTCTACCGAGGCGGAAGACGCGAGATTAGTGAACGAAGCCCGGTTAGACCCACTAAGGACATCTAGACAGCTAAGGGAAGCTTCCCACTTTCCTGGTAGTACGCAGACAGCGCTCCGCAGGCTTCGTCAGGTTGAATTACGTGGCCGTGTTGCTGCCGTGAAGGAAAAACTCAGACGCACACAAAATTTACCGTCTCGCATTTGCACATTGGAATATGGGCGCCGTTTTGTGTATCGTCCGAGGGGCACCCGATATGACCCTGGATATGTCGCTGCTTGCAATCGCAGTGGTCTAGTATCTATTTCATATTGGGGTTGGATTTCCTGTCGCGGTGCAGGACAGCTACACAAAATTGAAGGGCATCGTGACAGTGCTCAGTACTTACACATCATGGTCCCATCAGTACGAGTACTTACAGCCTCATGGTGTTGTTCAGTTCCAGCAAGACCAGTTTCCAATACATACCGTGTGGTTCAGGAATGGTTCGCAAGGCAGCCAGAGATTGATTTAATTGACTGACCGTCTTGTGGAACAAACCTCAATTCCTTGGAAAATATGTGGGCAGAGGTGAAGCGTACTATAAGGAACAGTTGGCCAGTGAAGGGGCAATCCACCAAGAACTCTGGATGACCTGTGGGATGGAGGTTTCTGAGGCATGGCTGGAGGTAGGGGAAGGAGATAGATTTGTCAGCCATCTAATAGATTCCATGCCCAGACGAATGGAACGTGTAATAAATGCAGAAGGCTCTTGGACACAATATTAGTGTCCCCCAAGGTCCGTTGACCTATTTTCTGCCTTCCTGGAGAAGGTCGCGCCATAAATACCACTTTAAGCAGATGGGAGGGGCTGTAAATACGTGACGTCAGCGTGGGGGTAAAAACCAGGGGGTGCTCACTTATCCTGCGCCCTGAACGAAATCTTGTCCAAGTGCACATATGACGTCACAGGCGAGAAAGCTGTGAATCAGCTGTCAATTACGGGCGCAATTTATATGATTAAGTTTGTTGTTTTTAACCAAACAAGAAGACTAATTTAATCGTTTTGCTTTTTACGTTTCATTCATCACTCCAGGTAAGCGTTGCAGAGTTACGTAGTGCGTGAAAATTGTTAAAATCTTACGTATCGTGGGTTTTTATACTCAAGTGGTAATCATTTTCAGTTGTATATTTTTTATTGTATCGTTAACGGGAAGTAACATAATTTTACATAGTATGTGCTACGGAGCAGGCCGTGTAGCTCGGATGGGGGAAAAACGAAAATTATATCCTGGATGGAAGGAGACCATTGGGAAGACCGAGAGGTCGTTTGGAGGACAATATTAGAAGAGATCTTCGAGAAGTAGGTGTTAGTGATGAAAATTGGCTGGATATTGCCCAGGATAGAATCCAATGGCGAACGTTTGTTATTGCGGCGATTAACTTGAGAGTTCCATAAGCCATAGAGTTAGTTAATGTGCTACGGAGCGGTAGTAGCTTAGTTGGTAGGCTGAGCAATCAGAAGGTCCTGGGAACGATACCAGCGGACACCAGTTCTCACAGGTTTTTCCTGTCACACCAGGCAAATGTCAAAATGGTACCTAACAACTAAGTCCTGGCCAATTTTCCAACATCCGCTCCCTAGCATATCCCGGCCTGATCCTGTGATGACTAAAGCCCATAAATAAATTAATTAATGGAAAATGCTGCGAACAATGAGCGTGACAGGTGTTTTTTTTTTTAAATTAATTTTGGAAATATTTCGCTTAAGTTTAGTCGTGTTTTGTATTATACAAGCAATGTAGTAAACAAGGTATTACATATAATAGATATTAGATTCGTTTCTTTTTTCATACTTTGTCAGGCACTGAGAATAGATAATACCTGATTTAATACATTGGCAGTGATATTACACCAGACATTCTTATAATGTATAATATTTTTCACAACTTTATTTCCTGATTGAATTAAAGGAATTAGTAACTTCCTAATTCCTAACTCTTACCTGAAGTTTAGCATTCGCAATCGTTCAAAGATCAAATGAGCCATTCATAAAACTACTCACGTGCTAGTTTCTTAGAAAGAATTGTTTTAATTATTTCGTAATTTATCCCGACTCCAATTTCTCAAAAATTATTTAATTGCAAAAACAATACTATTTAAACTCTTCCTATTCCAACACAAGTCAATTTAGCTCGTACGAAAAGACAGCTTTCACGTCATTTACACACACGCAGGAGGAATCCGCGAAGATGTTCGTCGCAAGTTGAAGGAGTCGAATTCCATGCAGATCCACAACATACCACGAATCGAAGTGAGGATTCATAGCTACGTGCTCGGAACTAATTAAGTGAAGCGGAACCCACTTGGACCAGTCCAGCCCAGTGCATATATGATATCGCCAGGCTTCAACAGCGAGCATCGTATTTAGATTATTAATGTTCTGTTAGAGAAATTGCGGCTAGACCTTTCCAACCACACCTCAAACACGTTTTTAACCCTAGTATTTCCTATTTTAAACTGCTCCCTATCTCCAGGACCGCTCCTGCAATGTGTATGATCTGTACGGGTTTGACTCATCTTAACGAAATCTTCCCAACGACACCTCAACACCTACCTAGCCCTAGTAGTTTCAAAATTGACCCCCACCGATACTCGAGAAACGTCCCAACTAACTGGATGAATGATTCGGGCTTGAATTCATCTTGCTGAAACCTTCCCAAAGGCGCAACCACCTTCCTATCCCTAGTAGTTCTAAAGTTGAAAATTCTCCCCCGAAACTCGGTAACTACCCCTGATATCTAGATGAATGATACGGGTTTTAACTCGTCGAGACCTCTCCAACGACCTCTAAAGACATAAATTGTCCCTATCTCTGGCGCCGCCCCTTCAATGTGTATCATCTGTACGGGTTAAAGATACTCTTGCCGAGACCTTTCCAGCGACATGTCAACCACCTTCCTAGCCCTAGTAGTTCCTGAGTTGAAAGTTGTCTACAGATTGACAGTGGACACACAAGGCTTCATAGCACTGCTGCTGAAGCTTAAAAATAATGTTCCCCTCTTGGGAGGACGGGCCTCGCAATCCCCTTTGCGTATACCACTGCTTTCAATTACAAACTAACGTATGAGGTCGAGTGGAGCTAATATTATTTATTTTGATTACTTTGACTCATTTCGTCTTATTTCATTTCATTGGATATTTCTCCAATGGCAAATTAATTTGCTCGTTAAATGAAATTAAACTATTTATTTGATTAAATTTCCGGCAATTGATAAAAATACAATGCATTACACGACTATTGCAAGAATATAAATATTCATATTTTAATTCCCTAACTGTAGAATACCCTCAACACCGTACAAAAACTCAGCTATCGCATTTTTCCTGTTACATACGAGTTTTCCTTCTCATCTGTGACGTCACGCATCAAAAGGCAGACGAGCAGGTGCAAGTGGCGCTACCTTATACCTTTAATAATCTTGGGTAGAAACAGCCCGTAACTTTCTCCTGCAATAGTTTTTGAGTATTCATGAGTGAAGTAATTTCGTTTGTGGTGTTGGAGGTAATCTTTGTATAAGTGATCCATTTGTGTGCTTCTAATTTATTCACTAAGCAGTTAGTCATCAAGAAGTTTGACGTTCAAACATGCCGAATTGTGCGGTAAGTACTTGTCAGAATTATACAAGTAAAGAAAAAAATCCCAAGTTGTTTACCATTCTTTTCCTTCCGATGAGAAACTGCGAAACATTTGGGAAAGTAAGTGCTGTCGAAAAGACAAATTTAATATTAAATATGCTCGTATTTGCTCCGAACATTTCCCAAAAGTTTGTTATGAACGGGATCTAAAATCCGAACTACTTAATATCAAAGCTAAGCCAAATCTTAAACCGGATGCTGCCCCTTCTTTGAAGTTAGCTGTGTCGTATGCAAAATGTAGTGATGTAAATAGTGGACGTAGTAAGCGCGTGGAAGCAAGGGCTTGCAAAAGAAAAATTATATCAGATGTAAATGAACGTTTAAATAAAAACTAGGGCGCAAGAAACACAGATGATAGTTCTTTATATCTGTTATCGTTCGTTTGTTCGGTAGAGAATGAAGAACTTGAATTAAGAAAAGAACTTACTGTACTTCGCGAAAAAAATGAAAAACTAAAATCGGATATTAATATTTACCGCAATCAAATAACGAATTTATAATCGAAGTTGTAATATTACGAGAAAAGATACAAGAAGCTATTACATTCGAAGACCAATTCTAAACAAAAGCAACGGAAGTGTTTGGATCGCATTGTAAATACACGGATCAAACACACATTAAGTAAGATATTTACTCCGGGACAAGTAATATCAACATGCACGGCAGTGCATGAGCCAAGTTCTTCACGTCAGAAAACGTCAGCACTGCCAGAAGCATGTTATACAGGAACAAGAGTTTATGGCAAAATCGACGATTTGGGGGCCCCGTAAGAAAAAAGATGTTAAAGATAGGAATATGAGCTTTTGCCGCTAAGGAGATATGATAAATATGTGCAGATGTACAAAATTTCATATTCGTATCTCAAACTATGTTCTAGTTGTGGACCCCTGAAATTGCACATTTTAGGCTAACTGACACTCACTCATCATATTGTTTAGGGTGTTTGGAGTAAGCTACAAACATGAAATTTGGTATGAAGGTAGAGGATGATAAGTAGATAAAGGAAAAATTCTGACATTTTGAAAAGGTCGCCATCTTGGATTCAAAATGGCCGCCAAACCTAAAATTTCAAAGAATACACAGCCTAAACGACTAAAGATAGAACAGTGAAATTTGGTATGAAACTGCATCATTGATAGCAAATTAAGAAAACTTTTTAAAAATTTGAAAAAGTCGCCATTTTGCATTCAAAATGGCCGCCAACCCTAAAATTTTAAAGAATACACAGCCTAAACGGCTGCGGCTAGAATAATGAAATTTAGTTTGACAGTACAACATTATTAGTAGATTATGAAAATATTACAAAATATCTCTAAAGACGCCATCTTGGATCCAAAATGGCGGGCGTCATAAATCCATTTTTCAACTGCTTGAGCCAGAGATACGAAATTTGGCATAATGATGTATTATCAAGAGTAGTTTAAGAAAACATAACAACGTTTTAAAAAAATCACCATCTTTGATTCAAAATGGCAGCTGAAATACCAGTTTTCACATCGTTCGAGATAGAGAAATGAAATTTGGTATGACAGTGTATCATCACGAGTATGTCACGAAAATATAAGAAAACGTTAAAAATGTGTCCATCTTTTATCCAAAATGCCCGCCTAAGCCCCACTTTATAACGATTGAAGCTAGAAAAACGAAATTTGGTATGAAGGTGTACCATTACGAGTAGGTTAGAATAAATTCGGCTCGTCTCCCCTACTAGGGTACAGTTCCCAGCTGTAGCCTGATTGCGATAAAGGGGTGCGCCCCAGCGGTGCAAACTGTCCAGTCAACTCCTTCAACCTTAAAAAGTGGTAAAATGGAATATGGCTGAGCCTAGTTCCTCGCGCCAACTTCCAATACTCCTGCGTGTCCCACCAAGTTTTACTCGTCAGAAACGTTAGCACTGTCAGGAGCATGTTATACAGGCAGAATGTGGAAGTTTCCCCATTCGGACGCAGCGCTCTGGAGTATGAGGGAATATCTGCATCATGTGGCGCAGTGCACTGCAGATTCTGGTTGTGATAAAAAGACGCAGTTCCTCCAAACTCCTCAAGTTCGATGCGCGGCCTGCCGTGGGATTCTTGGCGCAGCGACGCGAGCGAATCGAGGGGAGTATCAACACGTACGGCAGTGCATGCAGCCGAGTCCCGCGTGTCACAAAACGTCAGCATGATATACAGGAAAAAGAGTTTATTGCGAAATCAGCGATTTTGAGGTTCTGTAAGAAAAAAGATGTTAAAAATTGAAATATGAAATTTCGAAGTATGACGGTATATCATCACTAGTAGATTACAAAATATCTGCAAAGACATCATTTTGAATCCAAAATGGCTGACTTCATAATCCATTTTCCAGAACGTTTGAACTAGGGATACG
>JAGDQP010003611.1:3606-92191 GCA_022664845.1 Lepisma saccharinum
GGGGGGGGGGGGTAGGCCAGTGCTCCCTTATCGTAAATTTAGCCCATCATATTGTTTTCTACACTCATCTACGTGAAGGAAACTATTAATCACATTTAATGATAAAAAAAATCGAAAATTCTTGAAGCACTTTCGCACTTATAAAGCTGGTTTCAATATATCCAAATTTAGAATAACTAAAGGACAGTTTGAATTAATTTAACAGTCAAAACAATCTCCAGAATTGTAAGGGAGAGGAAAGTTTCTCAACCTAAACATCATACACATCCCAAAAAGGTCTTCGCTAGATAAGCACTAAAATAAATTTCGTACCTGCATTCTCCATTAGTTTCCGTAATTCAGCATCACTTTTTCGGACGAAAATCCTTGTTTCTGAAGGGTGTTTTAAATCTCGAAGGCCTCACTTAGAACTTTAATTTACCCCGTTAGCGTAGTTTAACAGGTCACATCATTTTTTCCATGGGCTGAACAGTTACTTTTTAAAGTTCACCATTACCGACATCGTTTCCTACATACCCGCAGCCATCGCCTACTACTCCCCAAGCGTGACTGCTACAGAAGGTTTTTTTGTTTATCGAACTGCGAACCTGCTACAGAAGGCTCAAAAAATGTCGTGAATCATTCACAGAATAATAATTAAAGAATAATAGCAAAACAGATGATTAACAAAAGTAACTAACTGACATCAGAGATGAGAGAAAAAAACAATGACGAAACGAACGAGAGGCTGTTTCAGTATATCCAGTTTTGTTGAGAAGAAATTCAATGAATGGAGAAAGGTCTTCTCCAGTCATTTCATTTCTTTTTCCTGGCCCTGGTAGGAATGTAACAGCCTAGTTGTTGTTCCATTTTTATTTTTATTTACTTAGTCTCCGTTTTGTTTCCTTTCTGTGTGTTCTCTTTAGCTCATTCTCTTTGGTTGCTTTTAGTTTCTTTGAGCGTGTTTCGTTTCGATTTTGCTTTGGACTTTAATCGTTATCCATCCAGGTTTTCGTTAGTCACGCAGCAATGACTTGGATCTAACGCTTGTTTTTGATTGGACCCTAGTCAATGCTTCGTGACTTGTTTTTTGCTGATTGCTATGAATCAGCCTTCTTCTCCGTTTGCTGGGAGAACTGCTCTCCCACGCCATGTTAGTTCAGTTCCAATTTTAAAGACGAGACGAATGGACGTATGGACTTTCCGTCATCTGTACTTCCTAAGCCCTGTCTACAAGAGGTAGATATAAAATCCGAATTTAATATACATTCTGATAATATTTCGTCCGTTCCGGTAAATTATACTATTTGTATCAAGAATAATTAGAACCGATATAAGTGCTAACAGGACTTTTCAGCGACTTTATTTCGGATTTTCAACTCATTAAAACTTAATATTTTATTTTGAGATTATTTATTAAAATGTACAGTATGTTCTACATTTCAGTATGGGGCCGCTATTAACCGAATTCTTACATTACAAGTACCGGTTCGTTAGATTTTAATAATCATATGCCAATTTCTCGTCTCCAGTTTTTCCAAATCTATTCGAAATTCCCGGTTAGCCATGTTTGACAGCTACCGCATATTTTCATTACTCGATCAAATTAGCAACATGTCTGTTCCACTATTTTTGCGTACCGTTTCGATGCTAACAGTAAATTTTATATTACTCGACATGGTTCGACAATTTTGGTTTCAACTCCAACCACTATTCTCCGATGAAAAAGTCATATTTTATAATATTATTTTGTATTTTCGAGATTTATTCAGAACGTCTTTTGTATAAGGTAGTAATCATCTGTAATGACGTCACGTAATTATTAGAGCGAAACTGATTCTTTCTGCACCATGTATTTTGGACTAGAACTTCTTTCGTGTAAGTAATTCTGTAACAAAACTTTTCTAAATTATATAACAATGTTTTGGGCATAATTTGTAAAAATATCAACAAAATTTATTAATTATTATAGAAATTATGGACATTTGTATCCGTCAAGCTAACTTTTCGTTCTGCTTAATTAATTCCATGTATACCAGCGATTCAAATTTGTTTGTTCTTACAACTCAACAGTAATTCTGTTCAGATTCTTATGAACTATCATATCAGAAAACGTGCAATATGTAAGTTAAGAGTAATAAATTGAAATTCTGAAATTTTTATATTTCTTCGAACAATCTTGAGTTTATGTTCAGTGAACGTAGTGTAGAAACCTCTCAGTTAACCAGGTACGATCTACGGCATTAGTTGATAATCCTCTTACAGTATTTAGTAATATTTATAATGTGCAGTGAGTTATTTAATGTTTGACTTGATATTTATTGAAAATTAGCTACAAATCGTTACGTGAAGTTGACAGCAATTGATACAAATTATTTCTGTGTTTCGGTAAACCTATCGTATTGAGTGATGGGATTTTAATTAGATTAGATCGGTTCATAAATCCGTAGACTAGTGGTAGGATTCTTTCGCCAGCTGAGAAGTGATGACTTGGGAAAGGAACTATATATTGAATTTTGGTTATTTCTGCGTTGACATATGAAGTGACTCCAGCATGTGATTTGTGTGAATAAATATTATTTGCATTTGTGCGTTATGACACTACGTTTGGGTTGAGTTGCGACCGTCATTCGTTTGTGTTCGTTCGTCTTTATTTCAGGAATTGCGATTCCAGACTACAGGTGTGGGCCCTACTAAGGTAAAGGTAAGACATGGTCTTTTGCCACTCTGTAGACTTCGAAGTGAGTAAAGACACAGTATGAGTCACATATGAGTCGTTATGCGTATCATCGTTTGAGATTATTTCCCAAGTAAATATTTGCGTTTTTTCTTTCTTAATCTGTCGCTAATCTGAACCAGTTGGTACTTCGGAGTATGAACTGACGATCTAATTAAAAATTGGAGGTGTCGCCTTACCGGTATTTCCTCCCACGATCAAAATTATGTATTTTTTTTAAAGTGATCACAAGGATCTGGAATCCTCTTTCCCAGATATTCTAAATCTGGAAGGCATTTCTGCGCAGCTCGTCTGGGGTGTAGAAAATGTTTGGAGCCAGAGGTTAGGTTAGATGCGTTGCGTGGGTACTCTAGGCTCCTGCCGACCCTATTTATCTGTGTGATCCTCTTTTGGGATCTTGGGTTGGTTGACGTTGCACATCTCCTGACCTATGAAATGACATCAATGCCAGTTTCGTTTTGTTATTGAGGGATGGTTACTTTACCAATGTTCGAAGTGAGTTTGAAAAGGTATGGGAATAGTGAGGATTAAGATAGTAAACACGACGGAAGTCGTCGTCACCTGCGACGTCATACTGACAGACTCTGACGCAACCCACTGTAAATACAACAATGAAAACAGGGTTTTCGAACTCGGCTTCGTGGCCGAATGGTGAAGACGTTCGCTTCTTGAGTGAAAGGTCCCGGGTTCGAACCCCTCTTGGTTCAACACTTCTTCTTTTTTTTCTTTCGAAATATATTTTCATATTCTCGTATTTATTATTAATAATTGCTTTTCTGCATTTTTCGTACATTATCTTAAATTAGTGACCATGGGAAAGTGGATGTTAGGTAAAGTTAGGTGCGGTCATGTATCTTTACATTTCCCTCTCTATAATTCCTAGCGCGAGACTCTCTTCGACTTATGCCGTATTTACTATTTTAATCGCCATGTGTATGCGAACGCTTGCAGAAGTGCCTAGAAAAGGTAATGGTACGCTTGCACTTAGTGGCGGTGATTGCCTATTGAAAGTAAAGGCAATGAGCTCCCATTAATAAAAAGGTAGGGGTACGCCAAATCCAAAATGAAAAAGGTAAGGGAACGCCGTAACCCCTCATGTCCCACTTCAAGCACTTTACCTGACAGAAAAAGATGATTGAATCAGTCATTATTAAAAGGGTATATGTGCTATGTATTTCTTAAAATCACAAATCCACTTTTCACAATGATCGATTGAATTGTTCAAAGCCTTGAGTCAGCACTAGGAAGGGGGAAAGTTACTACATTATTTCAAACGAACCATAAAGTAAATGATGTTGACTTGATGGCTTTTGCGAGGAAGGTTCGAATCAAATCCATGAAACTAGCAGACGTTATTTGCAAAATAATTTGTCAAACATGTGCAGAAAGTGAGCGAATTGACATTGTGTTTTATCTTAATAAGCATGGCAATCTTAAAAGCTTTGGAAGATCCAGAGGATAAAGGAAACGAGATATTAAAAATGCAGAAATCCTTACGAACTCATCGAAATAGAAGGTAGAGAAGCTAAATTAAGAGATAGATACATAGATAGGTCCAACTTATGGACATTTGTGGTACCAATACATGCCTGTAAGTTTTTCTTTTCAGGTACGTTTTAGAAAATAATTACAACGAATTGAACACCAAATTAAAGCTTATGAAATTCTACATTTTTTTTCTCCTCTTAAAATACCAAAGTTGTTACCGTGTATGAGAGAATTGCAGAAATAAGTGAAGAGAGCGTTATAAAATTTCGTTTTCTCCGATTTTCCCTGGAAAATGACTGGGAATTTTAAAAACATGGTGATAACTAAAGTTATACCTCGTAAGCTCCTCTTTCCAATAAAAACGAATCATTAAAATCGGTTTAGAAATCGTTGAGTTACGATTGGCAGGAGAAAATGGTATACTTCTCATTACATTAACAATAACCAAAATCCAAAATATGCATGAAATAACTTGTGCGAACTAGGTCTCGATAAAAATAAAGTAACACACACACACACACACACTCGCGAATGCTCTACAAGATCCTAATGTAATCAATAATAACTTTGTTACTGTAGCCAACACTGTATCAATTTATAAAAGCACTCCTCGTGAAATAATAAATTATTATTTTAGTACCCATAGTAAGGATAACATGAATAATAATTTTTTTCTAAAAGTGTTTGAAGAAGTAGAAGTGCTGCAGGCAGTGAAGAACGACAAATCAAATGCTAATGCTTTTGACGAAATCACAGCGAAAATGTTACCATTAGCTTTACCTTTTATCCTGTCTTCTCTTACACACATTAAAAATATCTCTATCAGAAGAAGATCCTTCCACCGCACATGGAAAGTAAGAAAGATAATTCTCCTACCAAAGAAGCAAAGGTTACCTTTACAAATGACTTACGACCAATTATCATTCTTCCTATAACGGCGAAAGTACTAGATAAAATCCCCCATAATCAATTGATTGCTTATAGCTCATATAATGGTATCTTTAGCCCCGTTTAATCAGGCTTCCGTACAACAACAGCTTTACTCCACGCAAGGGATGAAATTTTATGTTCTGTTATTAATCCACAGATTTTAGTTTTGACACTACTGAGTTTAACAAAACTTTTGATTTAATGCAACATGATATCTTATTAGCTAAAATGAAATATTATAACTTCGCGGATATCTCTATTAAATGGCATTAATCCTACCTAACAAGCAGGCAACAACAGGTGTATTAAAAGAACCTGGCTGATACTAAGATGTTTTCAACATGAACAGTCAAAGCCTGGTGCATCATTGCTCCATACTTGATTCGTTACTGTTTTCATTGTATCTAGCTGATATTGTGACAATAATCAAACACTCAAAGTTCAATTTTTATGCAGACGACACTCAATTATTGATTTCAGGTTCACCCAGTCTTATTCAAATTAAAGTTAATCTTTTAAATGATGATCTAAGAGTGACACACAAATGGCGCAAACAGAACAGCTTAATAATTAACGCTAGTGCGTGTAACAACACTGCAATTGGCACTATAAATAATCTAAAATTCTAACTTCCCGTTACTTAGATATCAATATTCTCAACTTTCCGATTCTTATTCGAAAGTAGTGACAAACCTTGGACTTAATATGTATGATGCCCTTAATTGAAATGCACACACAAACAAATCTGTACAAAAGGTTTGCACATAATTAGATCATGCTTTCAACTAAGACTAAATCTTATTCTAACTCTTCTGCTGCCACACTTCGATTGTTGCGATGGCATTTACTATCTGTTTTATCCATCAATAATATGCGCGTGATTCAATGTGTACAGTATGCAGCTATTCCATTTGTCCATGGATTTAAGAAGTTCGAACATGTACGCTACTATCTAAACAACACGAATTTGTTAAAAATGTCCAGAAGACAATACTTACGTCTCTGTTGTTTAGTTTCTAAAATATTAAGGAACAAGTAGCCAGGATTACCAGTATTAAATAAATATCTTATCATTCTTAGCCAACCAAAAAGTATAATTCATTAGAAGTTCCCCGTTACCGTTTATCCAAGACTGCTGGTTCTTTCTCTGTTACTGCTACCAGGTCGTGGAACTCATTCCCAAAGCAAATGCAGGATTGGGTATAATAATGGAAACACTTGTCAAAAGTGGGACATAATGCAACTGCGCTTAGTAACACTGAGTATTGCGTGAATCAATCGTCTCTTGTTTATTGTATTTAGGATGGACTGTGTACAAATAACAGAGTGATGCAGTGTGGTTGTGGACTTTGTACAGGTGTGGTGAGTGACCATCATGTCCGACTTGACGGAGTTTGAAAGAAGTCTAATTGTGGGTGCCCATCTAGCTGGAACATCTGTAAGCAAAACAGCTACTTTGTGCGGTGTAACACAAGGCACGGACTTGTAAGTCATGACCGCACACACAGTTCACGGTAAAACAGGGTCGGCGAATCACATTACTGGTCGAAAGACGAAGCTGCAGGATAGGGACCGCTGAGCCTTGAAGCGGATTGTGATACCGCAGAAGAAAACAAAGGCCAAGAAAGTGACTACAGATCTTAATCTCCACCTAAACACCCCATTGCCATCCAAAGGAGTGAGCCGGGAACTGCATAAAATGGATATCCATTGCGTGTTAATTTTTCGAAGCCTCTAATAACAGACAAGAATGCTCAAAGGCAACGTGCATGGTGCAATACCTACAAAAACTAGACGTTGGAGGACTGTCAACGCGTCCTGTGGTCTGACCAGTAATCCTTTACCCTCTTCCCCACCACTGGATGCGTGTTTGTCTGGTAAACACCCTCTCAAGCATACGATGTGGACTGTCTCCACCCAACAGTCAAACATGGTAGCGGATCTATTATGATCTCGGGCGCTATATCATGGTATTGGGCAGCCTCTTTTTCACATTAAACAATTATGTCACAGTGTATAGAGAAGGCTTGGGTAACCAAGTCCACCCAATGGTACAAGCTTTATTTCCAGATGGGAATGCCATATTCTAGTATGATAATTGCCCCATTCACAAAGCTGGCGGTTCAAGAGTGGTTTCAGGGGCATGCTGATGAGGTTCAACATCTCTGGACCAACGCAGTTCCCAGACATGAATATCATCGAATCTCTGTTGTCTATTTTGGAAACCAGGGTTCGGTGTCGATTTTTAACTCCTTCGTCTCTATCTGAGCTTTGCTGCATGAAGAATGGCTTCAAATTGCACTCACCACCATTCAGGACTTGTATTGGTCTATTCCGTCTAGTATTCAAGCTGTATTGTATTCTAAAGGTGAACCAACACCGTATTAATACAAAATGTTTCTACTTCCACAAGTGTTTACATTATTTTGTTCAATACCCAGCTCAATGCAACACCTTCTATAAATTTAAACAAGAATTGACGACGTATTTGCTGCATACGCAACAATCAACGAATAGTAGATATGATTCTATTTAAAACGACACAAAACGTCTCTACATCTCCCTTTTTCTACTTTCCTTTTTCAAAGGCAAGTTTATGTAATATCGAGTATAATTATCTATAATTCTTTTATAACCTTATACTACGACCGTTTATTAATTTTATTACTATTGTTTTGTGTATTTTGTATTTTCTTATTTCTTTAGTTCAAGTTTATGTAATATGGAGTTAACTACATAATTATATTATGAACTCACACTACTTTGTCTGTATAATATTTTGGAGTGTGTTCCGTAACTTTCTGTAACTTTTGTATTTTCTCGTATTTGGGTTAAGTGGAAGAGCAGCATATATGCTGAATTTTGCCCTACAATAAAGGCTCATTCAATTCAATTCTATTCAGTATTAACGGATTTTACTTTCCTCTAGCCATGTAAAATGGTTTTATTGGTATTTTATTCCTTAACTCCTATGTTTGGAGACTCTAACTATCTTCGGTGCTATCGTTTTTATTAATATGACGTCAAACAAAAAATGTTCATTTCTCCGTCTGTTCTTTCGGCCTAAGCAAACTAATCGAATACACGAAAGCACAAGCAAACTCAATGTTATTGAACACTCATAAAACCTGAGTTTGGGGTTTACATTCACTACGAAATTAAACTAGATGTAATTAAAAAATTTGCATGACAATTTTATCGTTTTAAATTATCTATCTCCTTACGACATCAAATTTTCGTTTGCGCTGAGAGCAAATTAGGTTGAGTGATACCTTTTACATAAATTATTATGGACAAGAGGAGTATTCCTAGCGAAAACTGATTCGAAAACTTAGGAAGGTTAAGTGAAACTGATTTTAAAAGATAGAGAATTCTTTTAAAATACTATTTTTTATTAATTATTTACTCACCAGATTCTGCCGTTAAGTTGCTTGCCTCCACCTGCACATTAAAAAAATAATAGAAACGTATAGAGAAATTTTTGAGTACGTCTTACAGCGAGGAAGTATGTTCTGAAATTAAATTCAGGTTAAAGGTGCAAAAACTACATACATTAATATTTGTGCTTTCTCTACTGTTTTCACGTTAAACATAAAAGTATCGAAATGAAGAGACTGAATATTTTAAATATAATATTTACCCTTCTGTATTTATTAAACGAAAATGCGATGGAAATAATTTTACGCTAAGTTTAGTTTTTTTTTAATATAGAACTCAAAAGCACAGCAACACTAAAATTTGTTAGCTTTCAATTTCAATTTAATTAATGTAGTTAATCAGACTTTCTTATCTAAACACATTCGCCAATTTTCAACCAATAAGCAAATAATTACAACAAATATACTGTTTATGAAATCAATTGTAATGATATAAGCGTTATTCTCCAATGTTATTACAGATACTGACTATTGTAAAATAAATATCATGTTAACTTTCTTCTTTGATAATTTTTAGCACTTGCATTATACTTTTCAGTAATATAAAATATAGATACATGTTCATAATTTAAGATTTGCGCATATGTTGCTTAACAGGTATTATATTTCATATGAGTCCGAAACATTGGCGTCAAAATATTACAGTAGTCGGATTGCAAACATCGAGAAATCGTTCAGTACGAAAATTGTTCGCATGGGTGGATTAGTGCTTGAAGTGACAAAATATGTTTCGAGAAAATCGTGTGGTTATTTGTGGTAAAAAGTTTTGCTTCCATGTCTATGCTCCCTGGACTAGTGGAATATAAGCTTTCTATCATGGTTAGACATTTTGTTTTCCATTGATTGTGGTTGTTTCAAATGATTTTTCACTTAAATCGTTAGCATAGCCATGTCGTCAATTACTAATGTAGGCAATGCCGCATCTTTTGCGAGGTAAAATATATAGATTTAAAATTTTTCTATCTTTTTTTCAATAACTTCATATTCATACCTCATACGCCATCTTTTATTACTGTTAATAACATGATCATAGTTTGACGTGACCAAATAAGTTAGCAATCTTAATAGGTAAATTATTGCAATGGAGCGTAGACCAGCGGGTGAACGCTTGCTCAGTTTCCATATTTGGGGTGGAAACTGAGCTTTGGTGTGATGGTTGGGTATGTCAATCTAAGTGTAAAACTGCCTAATTGGATTCATATAAATGCAACATAAGGCGACAGTTTCCCTATGACGTCATCAGACTTGCGCAAACAAGGCCGCGGGAGTATATCGTCTATATCTGATATCTCGTCAATGAATCGGCTGAATTTCGTAGTAATGTTTCTTTACATATATTTTTCTGGTTTACAAAGTTCACTGAACTTGTTTATAGATCGATCTGATTCACTAGAAGTGATGTAGCTTGAACCTGTGACGTCATCATTGGCGTAACGTGACAATGCTATGACATATTTAAGCATGCACTTCACTAATTATAGAGTTATTTTTATTGATTGTTTTTTAAAGTAGAACTGAGCATTAGTGTCTGGTGAATAAGTGCAAAACTGCTAAGTAGGAGGCATTTAAATGCCACATTTGGCCACAGTGGCTCTATGACGGCTTCAGAATTTATGCAAGTGGGGCAGCTGCACTAAAAACTATTTCGGCAATGAATCGGCCGAATTACATAATTCTTCCCAGTACAGGATTATAGCTTTTGATTTAAGCAGTTCATTGAACTTATTTACAAGACAATTTGATACACTGAAGGTGGCGTACTTTTGACCAGTGAGGTCACCATTGGCATAATTTGAGAGTGCTATCACTTATTTCAGCATATACGCCCACCAATTATCGGTTTATTTGATTGATTTTTAAGTGGAAGTTAAATGCAACACCACCAGACATTTTTAGTGAGGATGTTTAGATTAGATCATCTGGTAAGGTTTTGCTGCACATGTTGGCAACAAATGCGCACATGATATCACCTTTTGTGCAACTACTAGCTTAGGAAATAATTATTGAATCTGAGAAGCATGTTACCAGAAGACAAGCGGGTGGATTTCGTTACAAATAAGTACAAATATGTCTGTGAAAGTCACAAGAGTGGGTAGAAAATCTTCCAAGAAAGAACCTAAAACCAAAGTACTTAAGAAATTAAGCTGTTTTGTACGGATTTTTGAAAATAGGTAACAGCTTATAAATCTGATTGTGCGGGAACTGGAAAAGCACAAACATGGCAGTAAGGTAAATGACATACGAAAAATATGTGTTGTGAAGGGCCAGTAATGTTACTCGCTTACATTTCAAAACATAGATTGATCGAATGCACTGAAGTAGGGGGGCTGCCTTCAGATCATGAAGAGGGAGACGCTCACATTAGGTTACGTTGAAGAACAATGCAGAAAAATATCCTGAGTGTTGCATCGTAGTAACATCCCCTGATTCCGATGTGTTTTTGCTTTTGCTATAGTTTGCTTGAAAGTTCTAAAATGTTCTGATAGTTACTGACACAGACAGCGGAAACAACAGATGTCTGCTTGACATTCAATGCCATCAGAATGAACGTAAGGGATGACATCTGTGAGATTTTGCTAAGAGCACATAATGGGACAATTTCCCTTCTTGGTAGATAGAAAGTAGCTCCATTCGAAGTCATGTCCAGAAATTTGAAATTCCAGGAAGCGCTAAGCCGCCGTGGAAAAAGGCTGGAAGATTAACACCGACATTGGGAAAAAGTTGGAAAGATGCGCTTGTGCCGTTGTATGGACGATTAAAATATTTTCTTTTAAGCAACCCAAGATAGGACATATTCCGAGAATAAATTGGTAGCGTACTTCCAGCAATGCAGATAGAATAGTTCTTTACCGTAAACCACCATGCCAAAGAGCTCTGAGAAAAAGAAAACATTTGCCCAGAGTTAACTATCATTATGGTAATTAGTATAGTTCTGCTCCAAATTGCACTCATATGTATCATTGGTGGAAAATCTCTTAGATGGGACGTGTTACGTGTGATTGGTTTGAAGGTGAAATGATGCTGCCGGAGCTCATAGAACATCTTACATCTGTGGACGCAGACGATAGAAATGACAATGTGGAACACAGTTAGAAAGCTTGCGATAGTTTTAATTTGGAGGACGTCATCCTTTGAGTAATGCAATTACTATTACATGTGCTTCAATCTATTGTAGTTATGTTTTAATATGCTTTAAATTTGTTTAAACTAAATATCAAGTACTTTTCCTGTCAGAACTTCGTTATGATGTTGACGATTTTTATTTCAAATATGGAACCTTAACAAAATACAATTATTAAGGATATAGATCTTTCAACTCTTATAACATTGATATGAAATGACTTTCATTGCCGACTGGTGCTATTAGAACATTGTCTCACTGTAGAACAATGGAACATCAGTGCAGAATAATACAAGTATACGGTACAGTACAACGAAAACGCTTTTCTGCGTTCTTAAAATTGACAAGATTGTGTGATGCGAAATCAAAAGTTGAACTAAAAGAAATTATAGAAACATGAAAGGAAAAATACATACAAAATGAAAAAAATACAGTTACTATAAAATGTAGATAAATCATTGTCCATATATTTTTAAATATTTATACTTACTAACCAACATGTAAGGCAAAACATTAACATGTAACCTAGCTAGATGTGATCTTAACATCCCGACAAAAGTGACTGAAGATGTTTAACTTAAAATCCACTTACACGAAGAGATCAATCACAATAAGTCGATAATTGGTGAGGTCCATGCTGAAATAAATCATAGCAATGTCACGTTACGCCAATGATGACGTCACAGGTCCAAGGTACATCACATCCAGTGAATCTGATGATTTATAAACTAGCTCATATTGACTATTTAAACCAGAAAAACATACGTAGAGAAAAATGATGTAATTCAGGCGATTCAGGTGCTTTAGTGCCACGGCTTTATTTGCACAACTTGATTACGTACGTTATAGTGTCACTGTAGCCTTATGTTGCACGTATATGGACCCAAACAGGAAGTTTTGCACTTATACGGAATTAACATATTCAACCACTACACCAAAGCTTAGTTTCTCCCCAGGGCGGGGAGAATTTCTCACCTGCTGGCGCACAGTCTATAATACTGTGATGTAGAAAGTGTAAATTTAGGATAATACCTAGTAGTTCCTATATATAGAGAGAGCGAAATATTTATGAGAACTGTGAAATCAATTAATTTAAACAATGCTAATGCAAGTCTTTTACAAGGTAGGTCTGACTATTTATTAATAAAACTCTCTTTCGGATATTCGTTTTGTATTTTTATTTAGTTTCAAGCCGAGCCGACGATCGTTTCGTAAATCTTTCTGCTCACATCGTCATGGGAACTTGTTTGATGTTAAATTACAATTATAATGATATAAACGTTATAACAATGTTGTATTAATTCTATCGGTGCAACAATATACGTTTAATCTACTGTTATATATTTGAATTTAAAATTCAGGGTTGTCTTGGGTAGATTTTTATGCACTACCGTTTGTAGTCGATATGCCTCTTGAAAGTACTTTCCACCTATCACTTATGCTAGTACAAAACATTTTTCTTTATTCATTGTGTTATCATTTAATTCAATTTCTACCAATTCTAAACCCGTTCTGTTGTATATTCTGTTTTCAGGATATAGAGTTCGCATTTCTTCAAAGAGTATTTTATGATTCTCTTCAATCGAGTGCTCTGCAAAGGCAGGTGACCTTTCTAAATATCCATACTTCAGAGCTTTAATGTGTTTTTTTATCCTGCATTGCATTGTAGGACTAGTCTACCCAATATAACAAGCGCCACATTCATCTTTTATCTCATACACTGCCGGCATCTTAAGATCAAGCATCCTTCGCGGTTCTGAGGAAATATTTTATTTTCCTATTTGGAACAAAAACACATGGCATATAATTTCTTTCAAATTCCCTATTTAGTTTAGTTTATTATAAATGCCTTTTACAAATGGCAACACAACGTAACTTCTATCTTGATCTTTATCTTCCTCTTCCTATCTCATCTTCTTTCTTCTTTTAAGCTATTGATGTAGTGTTTTCCTTATATTTTTGATGTATCCATTATTCTCTAACGTTTGACAAATATGTGATATTTCTTGCTTCTTTCATCTGATATGTGCATTAATGTAGACATAAATACCTACTTGTGTACAAGATGATGGTAAGACTCTGCATTTAAACAAAGATCCGTGTGACTCAGCTTTCTGTACATCTTATGGTCTAATTTTCCATTTGGTATTTTGTAAATCAAAATGTATTTTTAAGATGCATATCGACATGATACGGGCTAGCAGCATAAAAATCTTCCGAAGACAACAATGAATTTCAAATTCAGATAACAATAAATTAAACGTTTGTTGTCACACCGATAGAATTTATTCAACAATGTTACAACGTTTGTATAATTTGAATTGTAATTTAACATAATATAAGATACCTGACAATGTGTGCAGGAAGGTTTACGAAACGATCGTCGGGCTCTGGCTAAATTAAAGGACACAACGAATATCCGAAAGAGAACTTTATTATTAAAATATTAATGGAAGTTTAATTACTTGTAACTAACGTATACTTAAACTTAACAATTTAAAGAGACTCAATTGTTTATAAACTTGAATTCATTTGACTACACTCTTATATGAACATACTAATTACGTGAACTGTTTTTCGTCTTACTTACTACAAAGGTGATGAACACAACAATGCAGGCTCCAAGCGTAATTCCTGCTACCATTTCTGATGTATCGTGAGGGAATGACTGTTTCAATGAAAATATTTGAAGGTTATATCCCATAAGCAGTTGATTCGGAGTAGGGCTTTCTTTATTATGTGTGCATCAGTGTATTGATAGCACGCGTTTGTTATGTTACATAATGCCATCAGATAAACAGAATTTTCTCACGCAAAACGGAAACAGAATTCAATGTGAATAATTCACAGCAAAATGCTGTCTATAACAAATTTGCCTACGCTATCCTCTTGACCTTTACTGTAATGCCCTATAATGACCAAAACACGAAAATAAAATAATTACCTCGCTCTACATCAATCATACACAATCTGTGTTGCATCATACAGAGGCAAGAAAGTACATCTCTCAATAATTTCAGGAAATTTATAAAAGAAAATAAGAAAGGACAATCATTACAATATTTGAAATATAGAGGTAAAAGAGTGATATCTTGTCTGTCAGCCCATCATATGTGTAAAAGGAAACTAATTTACACTATTTTGTAAGACCTGCGATGCCCTGTACGATAAAGTGAAAGGAAATACAACATCCTCCTCGCCATGGAATCGCAAATAATCTTGCTGTTATTTACATCGATAACTTTGTACTCAGCTATAAGAGCCAATGACAAATCATTTAATTAATAATCGAAAGGTTTGTTTGAAAATATTAGAAACATGAATTTTGAACCCGAGTGGAAGGCATCGCTGTGATAACTTTCGTCTTCTGCCTCATTCTCTTCGCTCTTGTGGAAAAAAGCGTTCAGTTTCCTTAAACAAAAACGTTGATCATTTTAAAGATCTTTTGATTCTCTTTACAGAAATTTATTATCTGGGAATTTTACTGAATACTTAATGAGAAATTCCTGTTGGGACTTACATGGCTGCACTTGAACCGCTGTTAAAGCGAAGTGGGCAACTTTTTATGTTATTGTTTATTTGCATATTTTGTTAGGAATTTATTAGCACGTAATTATAAATCGTTGATTATTAAGTAAGAATTAAAGAGAAGATAATTCTATTGTTGATTATTAAGAATGCAATATATTAAGTACACCAGATTGTTTTATGAGCTGGGTACGTAAGTAATCAATGTAAGGTAATTGATGCAGAGGTAATTGTATTATATTTTAACCCTCTATTAAATAATCTATTTTGTTGTGATCAATCGTCGTCTTTCTTATAGTTAGACGTAGTGGAGGGATTGTTCATGTCGCCCAGGCTGTTGCAAAGCGCCGCAGCGATTGTGGACATTCTCTCTTTAAGAATAGTTGTGTCACCACTACTGTGTAGCTTTGGGGCACTCTTTAGGTATAGCCTGTATCAAGAGAACGAGCCGCAAACCCTATGCGATCCTGAGAATAATAATAATTGATGTAAGTGAGTTCCAAGAGTTTACGACCGCACAGCCGCAACATTTCATGTACAATTGCTGTTGTGGTTAAAAGTAACGTTAAAGACGTACTTAGGAAGACGTGACAGAGGGACCTCTTACAATGTCTTTTCGAAGAAGCTTGTCTTTTATTAAATAAACAGCGTAAACATTTATTCTGGCATACTCTTTATATATTTTATTATCTCCAGCGACATTTTGCAAGTTTCGGCTCCAATTTTCCCCGGCAGTTTTAAATTTTCACCAGAGACCTCTATATCATCCATTAGCCGTATATTTCCTGAAATCGTCAGATCTCCCACATTCTGCGAACAGCGAGAAGGCAGAAAGAAATGGTGGTTATGTTCGTCACAGAATCGTCGGGTAGCAGTATCGACAACTTTAACAGCTCAGGCACTAACGTTCATTGTAGCTATGGAGCTAACGTACCCACATAGCATAAGAAGCCCAGAAGACATCCAAACGTGCACCTGAAGATCCGATTTACGTCCAAATCCAACAACGTAGATCCAAAAGACATCCAATTGATCCCTAAAAATGAACACCAAAAGATACCCATGATTAAACATCCAATGGACTCCGAAAACCAGTCCAGATATCGCTCAGCTGAAAATGATTTTTTTAAAACACATTTACTTCGTATCACAGAGTTCCATAACCAACATCGTGCCTTCTTTCAAAGATTATAATATTGTCTTTCTTTTCTCATAATTTTCAAAAATCGAAAAAGTGAAAGGTTAGTGAGGCAGCTTAGGTAGTATAGGGGGACATGCTGGATAAAAGCACATTTTTTTTTAGGTATTCTTCAGCATCCAAGCTTTAATTCTAGGACTGACGCCAAGTGATCAGAACAGCAAGATACAACTTTATAATTTGTCATTTGATTACAATTATATATTGTACGTACTTTTACTAATGTTGCAATTTTCCTTCTATTGCAGGTATGGTGAACTGAATTTCATGAAGATGGAATGGACACAGTGTATAATTTTCCAACAAACTACAATTTAATCCCTGCGCTGCCCCTGGAGCTCACTCATGGAGCTGTCACATCGTCATCAGTAGAAAATGTAGCTCAATTCAGGGAACTGAAAGCATTACCAGTGCCACTGAAATTCACCAGTGATATCACAGTGGATGATCTAATTTAGGAATCGTGCACAGTGGCACAAATCATTTCATTCACAGTTCAATACAAACAGACTGAAAAAAGCAAGAAAGAAGGAAAGAGATGGTACCCCTGAAGGTCGGCGCCGGCGACCACGCCACTCACTTGACAAGGCCAGCTGAGTAGTATGTATAGCAGGATCCTACGAAAAAAAGGGTGTGTCCATAAGTTATGTCGGTTTCATGAACATTGTCTCATAATATATTTCTTAAATTTAGGCCTGTGAGTATTTCAGGGAGTATATACAACAGGTAATAGCAAGGAAAGAGGCAATACTACACAAAATTAACATTTTATCGATACTTTTCGCAAATCGCCAGAAAATATTCAGACGGCTTTTCATATACGCTTACGTTGTATGTGCATGATCGCTACATTCGTTGACTAATTTTTAAAGCAGCATTTTACGTATATGTTAGGAATATTTTAGCTAGACTTTACACATAAGCAATTATTGTATATAGATATATTATGTTCGCTCTTTACTATACACAGTACCTGCGTCATTATTTTAAGCGTTTATACACCAATGGTTGCAGATGATAATAATACATGAAATTGTTATTTTATTGAACGAACATTTTAAATTACCTAACATGAATGTAATTCTACAATTTGATTTGCAAGCACATGCGTTGATTAAAGTTACACTCGTAGTGTAAGACGCACAACTTAGCATATACAACATCGATTTGTCTTAAAGGTAAACACAATTGTTAGTCGATTGACTTTTATATGAAGGTACAAACTTTTACTGAAAAACTAACGTAAAAAGTTGAATTTTATTTTCACTTTACTGCTATATCCCCTTAATGAAAAAGTGAGAACAATTTGAAATTCCAATTATTATTAGCGAGAAAAACTTTAACAATACCTAGTTATTTTGTTTTTCTTAGAATCTGCAGTAACAACATACCTCTGACTTTACTCAAAGCACTTGATTACAGAATCGGTTTTTGCAAGAAATAGTCGGAAATATTTTAAAAGTTGAAAAGAAAGTTTAAAGTCTTCTTTATAGCACAGTCAAACCAGTTCCCCGGAGGACGGACATGGTCTTCCATGTCTCTGCTGTAAGCTGGAAGATTCGAAAGAACTTTGTAAACACAATAGATAAATTAACGTGAAGTGTCATAAAAGTGTAAGTTGCGAGGCAGGTGGCCTTTATTGCCCCTTGTATATGGCTAGGACGGAATAATGATAGGAAACCGTTAAAATCCAGATTGAATAGAATATAAAGGTATTTTTATTGCGAATTTTAAACGGGAAACAACTTTTCGTTTAGAAACGGGGGGACAATGACCGACAACAAATAACGAGTTCAAGCAGACAGTAGAAAAGGTGAGAATTTTATACAGAAATGGCCGCTGTGTTTTGAGACTCGTTTTATAGCCTGAGGGTTGTTGACGTCAGGTGGGGAAAGAACTGGAAGTACAGCGCCCTCTAACAGAAGATCATTTTAGATGGTTTCATGTTATCCTAACTTATATTTGATTATAATTTGATCAATATTAATGGCTAGTGAATAAAATGCGGAGTAGTATAGTTAGGAATTAAATAATTTTGATATGAAATGGATTGTTAATGCCTTTCAGGAGAGATGCTACAGGTAACGCATTGATATATCTATATGACTTGGACTTTTATGTTTATTGGTGTAAGGAAATAATTATTTAATTCATCAATTTTTCGGAGAATGATATGTAGGAGGATTGAACAAGAAGTTCCTTATGAACGGAGACTAATGGTGTACGGTGCTGTCGTTGCCGCTGCGAGTGCTGCTGCTGTTGTTGCTGTAATTGGAATCGTTGCTGTGGCCAAATTCCGTTGACGCTGCGAAACGATGCACACGTTGCCGATGTAACTGCTACCGTGCCCGTGACCGGACAGCTGTTGTTGTTGATGTCGGCGAACGGTTTCGCTGCCGTTCCAGTGGCCGGATTGCGTGCACACGTTGTCGCTAACGGAGATACAACGCACGCGTTGATGCTGACACAGCTGAAGTTTTTGCTGCTGTTGTTTCCGCCACCGAACTGCAGTTGCCGCACACCCGTGGACGCAGAAATAGTTACTATACACTTGTTGCCTTTACTAGCACAGTTGCCGCACACTTTATCAATGTAACCTTTGAACGAGATTTTTTTGAACAAAAATTAAAAACAAAATTATCACGTACCCTTCATCTGGAAGCGATTCCCTTGCCACAACTGCTATGGAACTACTGTTTGATGATGGTTAGATTTTTCGTGTTAGGGGGCCAGGATCTGCGCATGCGCAGACTTGTTTGTTTGAATTTTCTTCCTTTGAAATGAGTCGATGCATAGCTTTTCCTTGGTTTGCACCTGAGGTTCTCGAAGGTGGTGATTTTTTTATATCTGCCGCTTGATTGACAGAGGCGCCAGTTGAATGAAATTTTTAATACTTTAACAAAGAGTCGATGAGAAGCAAGAGAAAACATATTGTTTGATGCTAAGGAACGTGTTACAAGGGGCTACGGCTTTTCGAAGAATTTAACTGTGCAGGTGTTACTTTATTTTTTTTTATATTCTTTCGCTTGAATGAAGAATGGGATCAACGCAAGTTTTCTGTTTTATATATACAGTGCTCGGAGGGAGGGGGAAGAAGCTGTTTTTTATGTTTGGAGCGTGTTACGACAAGTTATTTTTACACAATTTGACCATTTAAGTTGAAGTTGTTATTCAAGTAGGTGTTATGCTCATTTCTCTCATTGCTGAGAATGCTTTTTTTGTAGTTTTGCATCCGCCATGATGCTTGCTAAAGTTTGACTGTGTAGCTGGTGACGGAGCAAGCTGAATCTTGTTACTTAGAAAGTAGGTCATAATGTGTAAGTTATTTAACTTAAAATATATGTACAGTTGTGGGTTAGCCATTATATAGGACGCTAGTAAAAGTATCATGCGATTTTACGGGGATCATGACAGGGATAAAGACGATGGATCATCGACGAGGGAATGGAAGCTTATTTCCCGGTATTTTACGTACTGGATCTACATCAAGTCTAGAGGTAGAAATTAATTCAGACAGTGATGTAGAATATTATAGTTTAATTCAAAGGAATCTGATAGTGTTGTTCAGAACATTGAAGTTTCATCTTCCATTATGTGCCTTAATGAAACTGAAAATTCTTCTCGATATGTAAATTACAGGATTGATGATGAGTGTATTTTTGAAGCTATCGAAAATTGGAAATATAAAAACAATCGTGCCTTATTATGTGTTCGATGTTTCTATAACGTACACAATTGATAGAGACATCGTTGTCTTCCACGAATTGAAGATGAAGTAAGGTCTTTTGAGGAGAAACACATATAGACTGATTCTGTGAATTTTTTTCATATTTATCATTTATATCTTTGAAAATATGTAGATTTTAATAGTGTTGAAATTTTTTAATATTTTCTTCGCAATTTACTTTTACTCAGAGTGCATGAAGTAAAAACAAAATTAATTGAGAAAGATGCTAATGCACATCCAGATAGTGAGTGAAGATTAGAACTTAATAAAAGTGATTGTGTTACACGAAAGATGAGAAATAATTAAAATTGTGTACGAATTGAAATTTTGAACTTGTTAAAAGTATACTTACGAACTAAGTTAAGCTGCCTTCTACCGCCTTTTGCTGTCTTGATTTAATTTTGTAATCTAGCGGTGATTGAACTTGTGATCAATCTAAAACATATATAATCAGATTGTTTTCTTTATTAAAAATTGAACTTGACAAATATATAATATTTATGTTTACTTTTCCCTCACATAAAACTGAAAGTGTGTCGACGTTAAAAGTACGACGATGATTGGTTTTCAGGACTAACTGTAGAATTCCTCCTGTAACTTGAAAGGTAAACCAGTTTAGTTCATAATAACTAGTCAAAGCTACTTGCGATAGGTTACTACTTTCAAAACTAAATCCGACCCAGGATTGTGGACCTAAGCAAATGTTGTAATGAAAATTGAAATAAGTTCTCAACATACTCAGCTGCCATAAGTCTGAAGGCATCAGCTTTAGCACGTATGGAAATTTCCCTACCTTTATCAGTAAAATTACCAAATCAGCGCACGCATTTATATATAATTTCAAAGTTATCTCACTCTGTTCCCTGTTTGATTAAGCTCAATCTCATTAATTTTGCATAAACTTCCTTAATAGTATTGGCACTCAATGGAATACCCCATCCCTAAAGTAATCAGATGTTTAATCACATATCACATTACCCTTTGGAAAAAGAATACAGTCCCTATCATAAAAAGTATTTTGATTTTCAACAGTAGTTGAGTTAAAAACAATAGGAGGTGCAATGTATAGGAAGCCCTCGTTCAAAAAGGTGTCCAGAGAAGAAATAAAACCTACCAGAAAGTGTGAAGTAAACGAAAATTAAGGAGTCAACTTCATAAGGTTTAGGTCTCCTAGGGTACAAATCCTCTTCGGTCCTAGTGTCCTCTGTTGGGGACAAATTATTGTGGCTGATAGAGATCATATCAATGCAGATTTTTGGTTCTATTTGTCTTAGTGTAATATCCATGGTTTGAGTTCCGCCGTGAAAGTAACTAACTTCACTAGTCTATGGAGCCTGTAACCAAAATTTCGGATGGCGCAAAAAGTTTACACTCTCATGTTCCTGGTCTTCAGGTAATCATTGTTTTTGTATCTTGGTTTGTGTTATTTTTAACAAGTTCTAGGTAGTTATTGTATTAAAAGAATCATGCTAGAAGGTAATTATTCTAAAGTGATTATATTCGGTGCAACCAAAAAGGAACTACAGATAATAAAAATAATATGTCCACATCCGTGCATATTAGGTCTGTAGTATTATTCTTTGTCTAAACAGTATGTCTTTTATGTGCACATTATGTCTCAATCACTTCTGTAAGTGAATGTTATCTCATTATAAAATTGAAACATTTTATCTAATTTTTCATGGCCAGTGGTTCTATGTAAACGGAAGTTTTGTTCTTCAAAGTTAAGAATTATATTATTTAAAAATAAAGCTTTACCTTTCAATAATTTGTGGAGAGTCACCTGAAATAGTTTTCTTTTACTCATTTCTTTTACTACAATGAACACAAACAATTGTCTTTTTTACAAGGGAGAACATTAAATATTGAAAAATATTTTAATTATTTTCTGTTACAGACTTAGCGAATAGTTTACTAAAGGATGGAGAGTCAACTGATGAATTTTGGAAGGTTTTAGATGAAAATGAATTAGATTGGAACAAAACATTTAGTACTCCCTTGGTGCAGACGAACATGGTACTAGATAGGTTTTTCACTCTGAGAAATAACTTCCATGTAGTGAATGAGATGTTTGCAGAGGATAAGGAATAATATAGTCTGTGGAAAGTACGGTCCATTATCTTATTATACACTTTTATAAAATGTTTTTGACCTTTCCTGAGAGAAGAACGTGGCGACGGATGAGCACATGATACCATTCACAGGATATGTGAGTTTCAGGAAGCTTGTTCCTCGTAACCCAAATCCTAGTGGACTGAAAATTTGCATACTTGTTCGTAAAAATAGTGTCATTTTAGATTTTGGAATTTATCAAGGACCTACGGCTCGGCTAGCACAATAAGTTCAGAAATCTTTGAAGCTTGAATCCTGAGGCCGCCCTGTACTTAGACGTGCGGAAACTTGTCTGCCAGATATAAAAATTTTGATCGGTGCTTGACTACCCCAGTGCTATTGAACACACGGAAGGAAAAAGGCATTTCAAGAACAGGAACAATTCTAGTCTTTCGCTTTCCAAATATAGGATTGAAGAATGACGCAAAACTCGGTTACCAAAGCCATGAATCGTGGGTTGTAAAAATTAAAATGATGGGATCTGTCAGTTTGATGAACTTGATGGACAATCGTATTTCATCTACAGTATATGAGCCAGGATCTTTAGACAGAGTCCAGAGATACTCAAGGAAAGAGAAGCAGTGTGTCGAAATCAACCCACCCAACGATATTAAAGAGTCTAATGACAAAATGAAAATCGTCCATTTGGTAAACCGCCTGATTGTTTATTATCGCTCCTATCATAGATTTAAGAAGTGGACTGTATGTTTTCTGGAACATTTCTTGGACACTGCTGTCGAACAGTGGGTTGCAATACTGCGATAATAGTGATGCTTCTGGTGTCAGGATAGCAGATGAGTTGGTCTTCATTACTTCAAGCTTCGCGTAGCTCAGGATTTGATTTGTGCTATTGAAAATCCTTGTAAAGGAAACATTTCATAGAAGAAAGAGACAAGGAACCTCCAAGAAACAAATCATTATGTTTCCCTGGAAATGTCTAGTTCCCATTCGTGGCTTAAGAACCTCTTCTGATCTACACTTTCTCAAGCGACAAACCTGCTGAGGGCCGTGGGCGCTCAATGGTAGAACTGTCACCTCTGGCGCTTGGGCTCCTCGGCTCGATTCCTGTTCGTGCCATGTGGGTTATGTAATAGTCAAACAATTTGTTTGTGGGTTTTAACGTTTCCTCGAGCTTTCTGCTATTTGGCAGGAGCCAAATTTGACTAAAGGTCTTAAATTAAAAATTCGATGAAACTCTTGAATGAAGCCCATTGCCGTAAAGAGAAATGGATTAGAAAAAGAAGAATTATATGTATACCATACAAGATCTATGTTTGCGTTCTAAAGAACCAAAACTTCACTCTTGTTAAAACTTCTGGAACAAGATAAATGTTTTGGAATTTTCACTTGCGTTAAATACATTTTCTGATCTTAGACGAGTAAGCCAGTTTTTCAAGAATAACACAAAGAAGAGCAAAGTTTTACTTTTCTGCATGAATTCAATTCAGTATTATTTTCTGCATAGATCAGAATATTAACGAGAGAAACACGTGGGAAGAAATGCAGCCTGGACCTTGTTCGAATGTATCACAATAACATTTGTCCACATATGTGGATATCAGTATCAAAATTAATTGAGACCAAATGTCCACATGTGTGGACAAATTACAGTAGCACCACCTGCCCATTAATGTCAAAAGTAACATTGAATTTGTGTTACATGTGCTCCAAAGAGTACACAAGTATAAAGGCTACACAATTCTTTTTTCACAGAGTTTAAAATTAGGAATGAAGAGGACACTTATACCGTAATGATTGTATCATGATTAACTAGAAGGAATATAGTAATAAAATAAGTCATCTCTCAATTTTAACACCTCCTTTTATCAAAACTAACGTTTTTGCTATACCATGTAGAACTATACACTATAAAGAATGAGAAATAAACTTCTCCTGCGCTAGGTGATGATTTCATTTTTATAATTTATACAATACAATATAGGAATCCGAGTAGCTAATGCATCTTATATATTGCAGAAATGTTTAAATTTTAACCAAATATGTTACAACTGAAGCAGGAGAATGTATACATGTATTATTAGTTTAATTACGAATACTGAGAGTTTTTGATAGGAATATAAAACAAATGATTACTAGTAACAAGAAACTTTTATTAAACGATCTTATAAATATACTGACATCGGAAATTACTCTTAACTAGGAAGATGAAAAATAAAATAAATGATTCTACAAAGTAAAATTATATTCGCAACTATGTAATTTAAGAAACCTAAATTGTTTTTATTTATCAAAAATGGTTGTTTACGACAGTATATTATTGACTTGCAAGATTTCAACATTTTATTCCATGGTTTTTACGATGTTCAAAGTTTTTTTTAGTATTTAAATGTGAAACAATAGATAGTTAAGTGATACTACTCTATTGTTTCATTGTATTATAAAACTTCCATGTGAAGTGCTAGAATTAGCAATAGGCTATCAAAACATTGTCAATTATTAAGCGAAAATCTTAATGGATTATCATGGGATACATTAAATGGTTATACTATAACTCATATTCGAAGAATAATTACACAACTCTGCGAAGTTGGTGGAGTATTCTTTTGTAAACTGCAATGGATTCAAAAGTTGTTTTAAGTAAAGAATGAAAAAAGATGTAAATGATGAAGGTTGTCCTTCCCGTACTGCATTAAATTTTAATGTCAATGTAAAGTGTTGTACTTACCATATAACTATGGAAGTGAGTGCTAGCACCATGTGAAAGTTGCAATGTCTGAAAGTTGTCGAAGATGTGTTCAAAATAAATTTCGGAATTATGTTTTAGTACTTATACTAATGTATTATTTCTTTCGTGAGTATGAAATAATATTTTATTACTTTATAGCTTTTCATTTTTTATTTGCGAAGAAATGAAAATAAATACGACATTGCCTTAAGAGAAAAAATAATAAGAATTACTTTTCAAAATGTAAATACTACTTTAAGTTAATGAAAATATTGAACTCAATTAAATTTTGCATCAAACTCGGAAAATCCGGACGGAGACTCTTAAAATATCAAATACAGCATTCGGCGATGAATGTTTGAAACGATCGATGGTTCTTAACTGGCATAAGGCCTTCAAGGAGGGGAGAGAAGAAGTTGAGGACGAAAGACGCATGGGTCGATCTTCCACAACCAAAACAAACGAAAATGTGGATCTTGTTCGCGAACGTTTGAACAGTGATCGACGAAAGAGTGTGAGATTAATCGCTGATGACCTAACCTTCATCAATGAGTCAATCGCGTCCATCTGGAGATTGACGACAGCTGAATCCTCCACCATGACAACGCGTCGAGCCACACAGCCTTGGCGACCAGGGAGAGTTTGGCGAAGAAACATATTTCAACCTTGCCACAGCCTTAGTACAGCTCAGACCTGTCTCTCTGCGACTTTTTTCTGTTCCCCCGGCTCAAGAGGGTCACTAAAGGAAGCCATTTTAAAACCGTTCAAGCCATTCAAGACGCCACGACGAGGTACCTTCGAAGCATCCTGGAAAAGAGTTCGTGGGATCGTACGAGCAATGGAAAAACGTTGGGAGCGCTGTGCGGTTTCAAAAGGGATCTACTTTGAAGATTTTAAAATGTAATTGATAATATCTTTAATAAATTATCATTGCCAGTATCAATCCAATTACTTTCAGGACAAATCCTGTAGAGCAATGTTGTATGAAATTATGGAGAACTTTAAAATCGCTAGTAAGTTAATAAGTAATAAAACTAGTAAAGACAACAAGGGATGACTCTACAGCCTAAATCAAGATAGGAGCACTCACAATCGGCAATTTTACAGTAAAGAATGGTTTCAACAAGGAGACGGGTTGGCTCCAACCCTGTTCAATCTCGCATTGGAATACGTAATAAGACAAATACCAGCAGACAGAAACGTAACAATCTACTACAAATCAGTTCAGCTAATAGGATATGCAGGCGATATAAACATCATGGGCAGAACGAAATAAGCTACAGAGGAAACGTATGTGGAATTGAAGAGAAGAGCTAGGGAAATAGGACGCAAGATCAACACAGACAAAACAAAAGCAATGTTACGGAGCAGGAAACCCAAAGGTAACGGATCTATTAAATTAGGGGATTATGAGATCAAATTAGAAACTAAGTTCAAATACCTAGGAACGATCATAAGCAATAACAATGACGAAATAGAAGAAATCAGAGCGAGACTTGCAGCAGTGAACAAATCCAAACAAATAACTTGGAACACGAAACTAAGGTTCTATAAAACTCTCATCAGACCGGTGATATGCCACGGTTGAGAGACTTGGAGCATAAGCAAAAGGGTAGAAGAGATGTTGGGCACTTTTGGAAAGGGAGATTTTACTTAGAATATACGGTCCCGTAAGACAATGGAGAATCTAAGGGAATGATGAGCTGTACGAAGTATACAATGATGTAGATGTCGTAAAAGAAATAAAAATTCGAATATTAAGATGGGCAGGACATGTACAAAGAATGAAGGAGTATAGAATTCCAAAGAAGGACTTGGATGGGAAATTTTACAAAACAAGACCAGGAGGAAAACCAAAATTAAAATGGGAAGAGACAGTGCGCGCAGATACACATTTGCTAGGAATAAAGCGATGGATAAGAGCAGCAATGGACAAGGACGAGAGGAGGCGAGGACTGAAGGAGGTCAACGCCCACTTAGGGCTACAGCGTCTTGTAGGTAAGGTAAGGTAACGTCTGTTAAAAGGGAGCGCCTTAACAGTTGACAACTCTGTAGCTTTAGCTATCCAAATCGGGCCAATAAAAAATACAGCCGTATATTGACAGATGCATTTAAAACAGCAACAAACATCGATGCCGCGTCGACATTGTTTTCGCAATTAGGGGATAAAATTAAGTATAAAAGAATAAAGTGGTATTGGACTGCAATTTTTGTGGGAGTCGCCACGAAAAGGCCAAATGTTCCGTTTACGTCAAACAATATGCCTATTGTCAAAAACTTAATCACCTCAAACAATAATCCAACAAGTGGCAGAAGAGAATTGACCAGGATAAAGTTACACGCAGTTAATGCAGATACAAACCAACAATCTGATGATGATTTAGAACAAGTTAATACCTGACTTCAAATGGATGATATCTGGATTGGATACTTAACTACAAGTCAGAATGAGCAATAACTAGTGGTGTTATTCAACAGATATACAACACGTTTGCGCTACTTGTTAATTCAACGATGGAAAGTGAGAAAAAAGGGCAATTTTGTAAATTAGCAATTACCTCACTACTTTGTGGCACGTAGTCTGCTCTACTAAAACAGTGTATATATACTTTTTCTAGGAAGCAAATGCAACAAAACTCTTGCTACAAGCGTTAATTAACATAGAATTTTAAAACTTTCCTGTGTTTCCTTAAAAAAATATGATTTGGCTTCTTATGCTACTTTTACTTTCCATGGGTTTCCATGGGGAGTCCAACGTTTTCTGGGCATGAAATGTATATTACATATGTATACGCCTAAAGTACTACTAATTCTCCCTACAACTCTCAAATTCGTGTGGGGGTTAAATCCTCCTAAATGCATCCCTAATCAAGGCTTTGCCGCTTTAAAATGTTTGACATGCACCACATTTTCAAGAACAGATTTAGAATGGAAGAGCTACAAAAATTAGAATCACTTTGCTGGAGGTGTGTTTCAGACGTCAGTCACTGGCAGCAGTTTAAATGAGTGAAGTTTCTGACTTACACTTTAGGTAAATAAATACAGACTTGAAATTCATGTTTCTAACTCATTTCCTAAATTCCTGTTATCTACCTAGTTTATGAAAGTACTCAAAGAAGAAAGTGTAGCTTCTTCCTCTAACAAGGAAACTCTCCGGTGGGACACGAAAATCAGCATGAAACTTTTACAGTGCATTAATGATGTGTTCATCAAATGGTACGACGTTTCCGAGTTTTGCAGAACACGAGTCACAGGACTTCAAAGTTTTCGAAATTTTATTCTGAGCGCCTGACGGGGAGACAACACTTCAAACAAATGTGTTTTAGTTCTCCATTTCCTATTCAATTTTATGCACAAAGTTAGGCTGAAAATAATTTCAATATTAGATTAAAGTTAGTGATGACGTTCACGTGTTAATTAATTGATCTGATCCCTGCCATATGCAAATATTATATAAGTACAGGATGATCCAAAGGAAACTTTCCATCCTGTTCATTTCGTAGCCAATTGATTTCTAGGAGGAATCTCGACACACTCCCCTTTTAATTTAAGGAAGAATGTGCCATTGTGGCCAAGTATTTCATGCTGTTCCATTTTATTGTTGTCTACTGTCAAAAAGTTAAATTTTCTTAAATGACAATGTGGGTCAAGTAACACATCGTGTCAATGGTCTGTAGGTTCTATCTACAAAAGCATGTGATCATTTACTCGCTCCTTTGAAAACTTTGCGGAAAATTGCGTTTGCAACCCTCAAGAGGGCTCCAAGTGCCATCATTAATATAAAAGAACTCCTGGAAATACCACTATGATAAATTTAAATGTGCTATCTCATGTTTTATGATCCAATAGCACCCAACGCCTGTGATGAATACGTTGTACCGCGAATTTCAGATCAACATTGCGAGTTGGAAAGGTGCAAAATATGGGTTTGAACACCGCTGCGAAACATGGTGTCAGAGTAGAAATTAGCGGCCAGGGCTTTAGTTATGGTACCAACTCAACATTCGACTCGTGAAATAGATAGAAACTCTGGAGATTTTCAGTCACTATGTTTTCCAACTGTTACAGTAAGTGTTGGAATGTCAATTTCTTTATCCATGATAATAACAACTGTAACAAAGTAGAATCCACAGATTATAGTATATCTTAGAATTGGCATGTGTTTACCTTATTGAACTCTTTTTAGCCATCCTAACAGTAAGGATGAGAAGAACTAACCAGATGGAGACAAGTTTGTAACCATATAAATATTTCTGGAGGTGGAGATTAAACTTTATATTTTGAAGAAGAAGAGATAGTTGTTCGAGAGTAAGATTTGCTTTATTAATTTGAATAAAAATATGCGGGCTATTATCAGTAATATGCGGGCCCAGTTAATGAAGAACATTGTTAGGAATAATATGTCAGACATCTTAAAAATGTATTATGTGTAATAGAAGTTCGAATATATTGCTGGCTATGAATAATTGTAATGTTAGTAGTGCTATTAAGAATAATAGCAATGAATTGAATTGAATTTGAATTTATTTAATGCTTTTTGGCATCTGTGGCTGATGCCGATTGATAGCAAGGAATATACTCAGGAAAATTATTGAAATAATATGATTGTGTGCAATATGATAGGAAGTGTTCGCAGCTATGTAAAATATAGTGTTTTCGTATAAAAGAAGGTGCCTTCCACTTAAGTGTTATTGCCCCATTATCGAGTGTATGTACTTTTGAATAATAGAAGGATAATAGAAAGACAGTAGCATTAACGTTCATATGTTCACTGGATTATAGATATTTCTCCGCATCGTAATAAACCAAGTTATGTAATTTAACTTTAACTATCGCTCTTGAGAGATATCAGATCATCATATGAATTAAGAAATATATAATTATTGAATAATTATATTAAAGTTCAATTTGATACCTACTTTTACAAAGCATACGAACTATTTACGTTTCCTTAGGGAAAGAATACATAATTATAGTATAAAACCCCTTTCAACAGCAGAACCTTTATTAAGCTAATTAACAGCTAAAACTGTACAAGTCATTGATGCTAAACTGAATTATCATTGCCATTCTCCACGAGATTGTAGATTCCATCTGTTTCTAGATTCCATTGGTACTGCATGTTCCTTCTTCTAAAGTAGCACGGATAAGGTTTTCTTCCTGCGATATACCTGCACAACACAGATCGGAAGTTATATAGAGCTTCATCTTGATCCTTTTGTTCAAATTTCTGAAAAACAAAAATGGAGTTTTGTTTCAAATAAAACGAAAGAGTAGAAATATAAATATGTTTCTATTAACTTAACCGTATAAGTAAATATTACATTTAATTCATTCCTGTAAAAGAATCTAGTTTTTTTTCACCAGAATGCTCGTTAATAGAAAGGTGGGAAATTCAAAGAAGCCTTTTCACTTTATCAGTCTGCTTCACAAGCTGTAAAAGACTTTGAATAACTTGTGGCTTATTTTCAATTATCTCGTCCTCACCTCGCCATGCCGAATTACTAGAATATCATTGTATGTCAAGTTAATATTTTTATGTGACAAGGGAGGAATGGTTCAGTTATAGTAGTCGTTTATAAGTTATGACGTACGCCTTCTTTTAGATCTAACTTGTTTCTACGATCGATCATCCAGCTAGGGAAGTTATATTCTTTATGTGGTTTTCAATTATTATTATAGACTTGTGTTAGTTTTAAATTATTAGTAGTAGATTAGTTTTAGTTTTGGACCTTTTGTAAGCGTATCGGTAATAATTACAACTATGAACTGCTTTGCGATAATTCGTAACTCAAATAATAAGCAATGGTTGCTAGAACCACATCATTTCCAGATGTATTTTCTGCCACTATTTCAGCACTGAGCAACTATAACAAGTTCTTCTGAATAAACCAAGTGGATATTTCGATCTCCAATAAATACTCAAATCTATATTCTAGAGTAAAGCACTAACATAAAAGATTGTATTTAACAAATAATATTTTTATTCATTATAACTTCAATCAAAATATTGATTATTCTGCAAATATGAAAAAAAATGCACGTCATTGGTATCATAAAATCTTTTTAGTCCAGCCATATGACTACTTCAAATTATGTTTTTGGCTATCCCACATTCACTGGGACCCTTTATATAATAGACAACTGTACAATCTAACTTTTGTCAAACTTAAAGTACCTAATCATTGACAAGGGCAACAAAGCTATCTACAGTAATCAATGAACTCTTTCTCTCTCTATCATTGAATCAACGTTGCTTTCTCATTTTAATCCTCAACGCTGCGAAATACAAAATTCATGTCTTTTCCCACCCATTGATGATCTCTATTTGCAATATCTTTATGGTTACCACACTTACACCCTATTCCAAAAAGGATGCACGCATTGATTACGGCAATTTTCAGCTGAAAATTCTCAAAGTCCAACTTCGGGTATCTTTGGAAACAGTAAACCAAAGATGAGAGGTTCGAGCGCTGGAAGGTAATGGGGAATTTCTTCGCAATTGGGAAAAAAGTTTACAGACCTTTATATTCTTTTAAGTGCAATAAGAAATGTTGAAATGTTACGAAATGTAAAAAAAAAAAAAACATTCATTATAATACGTAATGATACAGTATTTCGAAACCATTCATACATCTGAGCACGTGATCGTTTTGTCACCTACGTTTCCATACGTAAAAGCACATTTGCAATGAAAGTGAAGAAAACAAATTTAGTTCTCGCATTCATAGTACAATAAACAAGAGAAAAACAACATTTACAATACAGTATATATCAATGTCATTGTCTTTAACACCGAAAATTCAGTCATGTTTCTTCAGAAGGAGTTTTATCATAAATAAGTAAATACATGGGTTCATGTTAGCTCAGCGGTAGAGCGCGTGTCTCCTAATCGTGAGGTCGTGGGTTTTAATCCCGTGCTCGAAAATTTATTTATATGTAATGATATATTCCTCAAAGCATGAATAATTAGATAAAATAATATTAATCTGTTTTATATGTATCTATACAAGCATTTCAGGACATAAGTATTTATTATGTTTAAAATATAACATCAGAGAAGTGGTGGGTGTAGACAGAACGTCGGTATATTATATGTGAACGTTAAATACAAATTAAGTAAATGTTGTTATATCCGAAGTCGGATCAAGGTGCCATACAGCAAATTCACTATCCCCAAAGTTCCTACAAATTCAATATCACCAAAGCTTATGATCCCCACGAACGATGAGTCACTAAGATACTAAGCTGTTCTTCAGTAAAGAAGACAGAAGTTATTTTCATGGGTATGAAATGCTTTTCTCTCTCTCTCTCTCTCTCTCTCTCTCCCTCTCTCTTGCTGGCAAATTCTATACTTTTGTCATCTTATGAAGAGAAGTTATTATTCTCTTACTAACTAGTAGGAAAATACTTGACTTGTTCAGGGCTCGAAGACACGTTATATATTATTTGTTTAGAAAGCAAAGATTTTAACCACGAGCTACTTTAACAACTAGAAAAATGTTTCGAAGATTTGTCTTATTAAAATACCAGCAGATTGAGTCACGCTAAGTGAACCATTTTATACGTTTGTCATTTTAGATAAGGAAGGTTAAACTTAATTTATTTCCGACTGTTTTTTCCGTAACAGAGCAAGCTTGTTGATGCTTTTTCTAAGTTTAAATTTAGAATGTATATTTTATACGCATAAAGCTAGTATAACAATTAATTTTGGTTAATTAAACAGCTTTTCTTATTTATGAAAATTCCCTTTAAAAAGCTATTACTATTTTTATTACATTCCTTGCGCCATTTTAAGATTCATTTCGCGAATGTTAACCAAATCGTTCCCCACAAGGAGGGTGCTCTGCAATTAACCAATCACATGCCAGTTACTTGCTGTTACTTGTTTCTTTGCTGCTCACATCTCAGAGCAAGGCTGATCATGGACAGACGTTAAGCTGTAATTACCTTGTGGGAATTAGAGGGATATACTGCAACTGCAGCTGGGAGACGAATGGGTATCCCGGCCGCTACAGTCAGGCAGGATTCGGCAATATCATACTACAGGTCAGGCTGGCTATTTATGATCTTCTGGTCTTTCTCATGTGTCTACCGAGGCGGAAGATGCAAGATTAGTAAACGAAGCCCAGTTAGACCAACTAAGGACGTCTCGACAGCTAAGGGAAGCTTCCCACTTTCCTGGTAGTACACAGACAGCGCTCCGAAGGCTTCGTCAGGTTGGATTACATGGCCGTGTTGCTGCCGTGAAGGAAAGACTCTCAGATGAACACAAAATTTACTGTCTCAAATTTACACATGCGAATATGGATCGCAAATGGGAAAACGTGGCTTTCTTAGATGAATCCATATTCAAAACATCAAATGAGGGGCACCATTGTGTGCATCGTCCTAGGGCACCCGATATGACCCTGGATATGTGGTTGCTTGCAATCGCTGTGTTCGTGTTGGGGTTGGATTTCCAGTCGCGGTGCAGGATAGCTACACAGAATTGAAGGGCACCTGAACAATGCTCAGTACTTACACATCATGAGTAACATCATGGTGCCATAAGTACGAATACTTCAGCCTCGTGGTGTTATTAGTTCCAGAAACACCAGTCTCCAATACATACTTCCCGTGTGGTTCAGCAAATGGCCGCAGTGCAGCCTGAGATTGTTTTAATGGATTGGCCGCCTTGTGCAGGAGACCTCAATCCCATGGAAAATATGTGGGCAGAGGTGAAGCGCACTCAAGAGACAGTTGGCCTGAGGCAGATCCACCAAGAACTCGGGATGGCCTATGGGACCTTGTTTCCGAGGCATGGCTGGAGGTAGGGGAAGGAGGTAGATTTGTCAGCCATCTAATAAATTCCATGTCCAGGCGAATGGAACATGTAATAAATGCAGAAGGGTCTTGGACACAATATCAGTGTTCCCCACCTCAACTCCAAAACAGCACTTTTTAGGGCTACATAAACTTTTATGAAAATGTTTCTCGTAGCAACCACAGCTTACATCATATTTTTGTGGAATTCTACTAATAAAGAAAAAGAAAAGGTCTCTCTCGGATTCGAACTCAAGACCTGACGTGAACACACCTACAAACACATTCTGAAGAAACATGACTTAAATTTCCGGTGTTCGATGACAATGATACTCATATCAGCTGAAAATGTTGTATTAAACTTGGGATATTCCGAAATCCCGGAGTCTCGATGTAGCAAAATTTTGAACACATTTAAAAAGAAAATGGCGATGAAAATTTTCGAATTTACTTCCATTACTCAATTAGTAAAAGTGCGGATTTATACGGTTTCTTTCCTACATCCCTGTCTAGATTTTATGTTATGTTTCATGTTCCTGATTATAGTATTTTCACTTTCTACAATTGCGAAATTCCGAAATCTCGATATTATGGAATTCGGTAATTGAATAATTGACTTCCTAACGCTATCTACTCGACCACCGCTGGCTCTTATACAAAATATGTCACAAAACCTGAAGGTGGAACAGCTGATTAAAAAGAATATCATAGGGCGCTCTCTCATAGAGAGTCACTTTTTAAATTCTTCAATTTTCACACACCATCAGTTTCTTTTTAATCATGCGCGAACATTCTTTTAAAATTTTAGTACGAATTGTTAAGAAAAGGATGTCTTTAAAAAGTACATTATTACGACTGTCTCGACCGTGCAAATGAACAGCACAGGGATTGGGATAAGATAAAAATAAAATGAATTTTATCTGTACCAAATAGAAAATTGACAGGTGGAATGGAATGTTAACAACACTTGTACGTATGCACAGCGCTAACCTCGGCTGCGTCCCCCAGCAGCTCCGCACCCAGCTCCATTCGGACGCAACATGCCCCCCTTGCACACCTCGTTAGGTATGTATCGAAATACATCCTAGCTTTTAGAAGCAATCAGTTATTTTATACACATGCTAGCAATTATTAAATAATAAATATGAACATATAAATATATATTTAAAGAAAATAAAAGGAAAAGTTGTCCCAAGCTGGATTCGAACCCGACACATTCCACTCGAGTAGCCGACGTGTAGACCAGTCATCCACGAAGGCGACTTGGCAAACAGCTCTTTCGAACTTGTATTTATAGTGCACGTGATACATAAGAAGCCTAGTTACGTGTCTTATTTCCAATGTTTATGCTCAACTAATGGCGCTGTCGTGGTTAATTTGCACCATTGAGAAAGTCCTTCTTATTAATTTTCTTCGTGTTATTGCGGTGTTCATACTTTTTCTCAAGCTAATAGTGTGTGGCTCAAATAATAAAGTGTTCTGCAACCAGGCAGGCCCAGCCCAGCCCATCCAGGTGCAGGCTACTGGATAAAGAAGTCTATAATAACAAAATATTAACATATGTTTTAAAAATATATACATATATAGAAATATGTTAAAGTAACAATGGAATGTTGTATTGTCACCCGACTTACGCCGCTGTGCAAACTTTCATCATTGTATGACTTCGGGAAATTAGTTAAAATAACTTTGCAAGTTTTGAGGACTACACCACGAGCCATTTGAGTTAAAGAAACGAACAGAACTCCTTAAAACCGAAAAATGCTGTTCTTTTTTTCTGGTTATATTCTACCAGTTTAGAACATCCAAACAGTACATGGATAAAGAATCATTAACAATACATAACATATATTTTTTTCGGGCCAACTGTTGTCTTATTTTTTTATAAATTCAATTTATAATTTTCTAACCTTTCTCAAAATTTTATTTTGCGCAAATCAGTAAAAGTTACTATCTTGTAGAGCTTCAAAAAATCTTTAATTTTTTAAAAATGAAGATAATCGTAGGTGCAAATCCGACTGAGATATCGGTAAGCTATAAAAAAAACTTAGTTTATTATGAGGTTAGGTTAGAATCTTCTGAGCTGACATTTGGTGGAGAGCCATCATTTTTGATGGTGAATATGGTAGTACTTTTTATTTATCACGATTCCTTAAAAGCCACTTTTCACCATCTTACCCTGCTAGACGCTTTCCGAAATGGTGTGTGGAGTTTTTTACTCTTGTAAACATGTACGGAAACCAGAAATCTCTCAAAAACCAGAAAAGCTAAAGAGCTTAATCAAAATCCGTTTTGTAGCTCTTGAAGTATACTTCAAAGATATAGAATCACATTTCCTGAAAAATAGTTTCTTTAATCCAATAATTAGATTGAACAATAAGTAACGAATTGTATAAAATGTGATTTTAACATTTTTTGAGTGAAGGGATTGAATAAAATTCTGCAAAATTTTGTAATAGTTAGACATACCGACCGAGTGTATGCACGCAAAAAATTATGGCCCTAAATAACACTCTCTCTCTTCAACGGGTGTTCAAACATGGCCGTTTGTGAAGAATGCCGGATTTCGGGCTTAAATATCTCAGATGGGTCCTGATCAAAATGTCTGAAATTTTATATCGAAGAAACTTTGCATTATATTTCTTTAAAAGTTGTTCTGATAACTTCAGGTATGTATGAACCCACATACGAAAACTACTTTTTCTAACATGGTGATGTAACCATTTTCTAAAATTATCTAGGAATGACCCAATTTTACTATCACTAAGCTACACCAATCTAGTCTTCCTTATCTAAAATCACTAATATATAAAATGGTCCACTTAGCGTGACTCAATCTGGTGGTGTTTTAATAAGACAAATCTCGGAAATGTTTTTCTAGTTGCAAAAGAAACTCATAGTTAAAATCTTTGCTTTGTAAGTCAATGTCACACGGACATGGGTTCGAGCCCTTGTCAAGTTAATAGTTTTTTTCCTTCTAGTTATTTAGAGAATAGTAAATTCTCTTTATCAGAGGACGAAGTATAGAATTTGCAACCAAGCCAGATATATATATATATATATATACATATATATAAAGAGATAGAGATATATAGAGAGAGAGCGATAGAGAGAGAGAGAGAGAGACAGAGAAAGAGAGGGATATGAAAGCTTCACCACGTCCACATGAAAAAAACATTTCAGAGTATTTCTTTACTGAAGAACAGTTTAGTCTCTTAAAATAACTCATCGTTCGTCGGGATCATAAGCTTTGAGGATATTGAATTTATATGACGTTTGGGGATGGTGAATTTGCTGTATGGCACCTTGATTCGACTTTCGATGAAACAAAATTTACTTAATTTGTATTTAACGTTCACATATAATATACCGACGTTCTGTCTACACCCACCACTTCTCTGTTATATTTTAAACATAATAATTACTCATAGCCTGAAATGCTTGTATGGATACAAATAAAACTGATTAATATTATTTTATCTAATTATTCATGCTTTGAAGAATATATAATTACATAAAAATACATTTTCCAGAACGGGACTCGAACCCACGATCTCACGATTAAAAGACACGCGCGCTACCACTGAGCTAACATGAACACATATATCTACTTTATTCTGATAGAACTCCTTCTGAAGAAACATGACTGAGTTTTCGATGTTCAAGTCAATGACATTGATATAGGTTGCAAATGCTGTTGTTTTTCTCTCCTTTCTCTTGTTTATTGTACTATGAATGCGAGAACTAAATTTGTTTTCTTCATTTTCATTGCGAATGTGCTTTCACATATGGAAACGTAGGTGATGAAACGATCACGTGCTCAGATGTATGGATGGTTTCGAAATACTGTATCATTACGTATTATAATGGTTGTTAATTTTTTACTCTTCGTAACATTTCAACATGTCTTATTGCACTTAAAAGAATAAAAAAATCTGCAAACTTTTTTCCCAATTGCGAAGGTGCATCCTACTTTCCAGGGCTCGAACCTGGCAGCTTTGGTTTACTGTTTCCGAAGATACCCGAAGTTGGACTTCGAGAATTTTCAGCTCAAAACAGCCTAATCAATGCGGTAAACCCTTTTGGAATAGACTGTACATAATACAAATGCATTCTCTTCTTCTGAGGTTACTTCTTCGGCCATGTTCATGTGAAATAAGAAATTTTCATTCGCATATCCTTGTTTCATCAAATCCACTACTTTCTTACATTCCTTCTTCTCTTGCTCTTGATTTTCTCTTACATATTGTCTTTTCTTTATAATATTGCTGATTCTGACTTCAGTTCTGTTTTCACTTCTGCTTTCCTCGCCTCTTGAAAGGTTTCATCGGGACTGTCTAGCTTCCTTGATGCATACTCTATATTTACATGAAGCTGTAAGAGTTAATCATCCTCACTAAGGATTATACTCCAGCATTCTGTAGGCTTTATAGTATTTCTGTAATTGAAACGTATGCGCAAACAAACGTGAAAGTGTCATTTTCAAATAAAAAAATCACGAATAGATTTTTATATATAAAACAGGAAAATATGAGGAATAAAATATTAATACTTTGAATGCAGACATGTTAGACTAAAGTCCGCTTTCGTGCAAAGTATGAGTATTTTATGCCTCATAGTGTTTCTGTTATGCGTAAAAATGTACTCGTGGTTTTTTATTTGAAAATGTCACTTTGACGTTTTTTCGCGCATACGCTTCAATTACCCTTCTCTTTCGTGTGACCATCTGGTTCCGCACTGAAATCAGTAATGTAATTTCGAAAGATTTCTTCTCCACAAGGTCATCAGCATTTACCTGTGTTGACGCTTTATAGTTCACTATTCCTGATGATGTAATAATTCCTAGTTAGTTCTTCTTTCTTCTAGAGTAACAGCAACGGCTCTAGTGATTCTTACCATTACAAGTTCGTCAGGCTGTGTGGAAGGCGGCTAGAGTAACAGCAACGGCTCTAGTGATTCTTACCATTACAAGTTCGTCAGGCTGTGTGGAAGGCGGGACACCTTCGTGGAATTTTATGAATGAAACCACAGCGTTTCAACGGTTACATCGTTTTGTTTCATTTATGCGTTGTTCATCTCTGCTTTTCATACTTGTATTTTGATTTTGTACACTGCCATTACCTTCTGTTACAGAATTAGAGTATTGTTGCGTAGCCTCTAGATTATTGACAAAAACTTGTACTTATTCCTTATATTCCCAAAGTATCATTACGTTTATCGCCTGTTGAGGTAGTTCTTGTTCCACTAAAAGCAAGGATTGAAACTCCACATCGCGTATTCCAGTGGTACATTGATCTAATACGAATGCGTGATGTTAGTTACAAAATTTTCAAACAAAAGCTTGTGTTCTAACGTTAGTAACATATTGAAATATATCTTGTTCATACTGTTGCTGCATTTTGAACATTTGTAACGTTCTTTCCTTAAGTATTCATTAATCAATGAACATTTGCTATCGAATTTCTGGAAATGTATCTGAGTTTGTGTCATGGTTCTAACTAACAATAATCTATTCCTTGAAGATAAAATCTTATTAGTACTTAAAACGAACAGCTTCGTATGCATATTACTATAGTATTTTAAATAGAATATGAAGTGCTATTAAATTAAAATCGTCACCCTCAATGTGGATTCGTATCACATTCTCGTCTCGTTTTAAATTATTATGCGCAAGTTGGTTTTAGTTGTGTACTATTTATAACTATATAGGCAATAACTAAAACTATGAACTAGTATGCGATAATTCGTAACTCAAATAATAAGCAGCTGTTCCTAGGACCATATCATTCTGAGCTGTGTTTTCTACTAATATTTTAACTAGTTTCACTAATTTGAAAATTGTTTACAGTTACTTAAGATTCTATTATAAAAGAGACAATTAGTCAATAATCTGTAGCAGATGTCATGCTAACACATAATCAAGTAGACAGACATGACTGTATTCAAGGACTTAAAATGTATATGGTAGTTGATATAATTTTGATTTTTGACATTTTGATATTTTAATATGTACAGCGGGTTCTTCTAAAATTTATATTTCTTCTAAACTTTAATATATAGACCTATCTAGGAGACATTAATTGTGGATAATGTTTCTCTGGGCAATGATGTAATATGAAGATTTCATTTATGGATTACTACCAAACAAACAAGATAGTTATTTCATGTGTAGTTAGATAGAAGGCATACTCATGAAAGGATATATATTACCATAATCTAGAATAAAATACTTTATTGGACTCACATCTAATCCGTATATAGTACATATCAACTGGTGGGGATCCCAGTCCCAATTAACAGGTGTTATTCGAAACGTGATTAGGCAGCAACAACGATGTCGAAATCCGTTTGACGAAGAGACCAAGTCTGTTGTCAGTATCTGTTGTCCGTTGTTTGCCACTAATTAGTTTTATATAATGTGAACTATTCAAAATTGTGCATCTGGTCAATTTGTTCAAGTACGACGCGTTGTCCAAAAACATAATGGCAGCATTACAACGATGTCTAAGATATGGTCCATAGTACTTTCAATACGCATTAGAATATATGCGTCTATAATCTATTCATTGTTTTCTATGTGCAGGGTTAAGTCCAAAGTCAGGACCATACTAATCATAGGCTTTATAAAGAGTTACTACAAATGTGTAACATTTATAACACTTAAACGGATAAAGAAAAACCTTTTGACTGTGTAGTAGTATCTCTAGGCGATCTTGGATTCACTTCAAAATATTTAAATAAGAAAGGATCACGTGACACATGACTTTAGCTGGACTTTCATGAAAATTCATTGACGATGTGTTTCATTACATTCTCTGTTGCAAATTGTTTGGTAGTCCTAATTTAGAATGGTTAATTTTAAACTCACTGCTATCTATTGCTAATATTGCTGAAAATCATCATTTGTATACAAATGAAAAATATTATGAAAGTCTTGAAGAATATGTATCGTTAAATAACTGTATAAATGTTAATGAACACAATTGCAGTTTTTACTGTTTGTATTTGAATGCACGTAGCGTACACAACAAACTTTCAGAAATTGAAATCTTGGTTGAGAAGTTTTACCATATTAAAATTATTGTAATAACTGAAAGTTGCTTGTATAGCAATGAGGAAAATTTTTATAATGTAGCAATCTAAAGTCCTATTTTCTAAGCAGAAATATGCATCGTGGAGGTGGAGTGGCAATGTTTGTTTAACATAATTATGATGCTATAATCCTAGAGTATATACAAAAGGTTCATGATATATTAGTTGTAAAATTAATAGTTGAAAGTTTAAAATTCGTATTAGCTGTGATATATAATTTAACGAGAAAAATGCTGAAAATGTCATAAATGATCTAGAATATTCAGTATCCAATATAACAATAGACGAACTATAATAATAGGCGATCTTAATGGTGATACTCTTAAGATACATGAGAACGAAACGATATTGTATAAAAGCTTCCTGGCAACAAATTATTTAACACACTAAATACAAAATACCCAACAAGAGTTAAGGAAAGTACTTACTCATTAATTGATCATATTTTAACAAACTAATACGGACGTAATCTAACAGATAACAATATTCAGTCTAGTATCAGCGACGATAATTTGCTTATATTAAACATACAAAATCCAGTGACAATTTTCAGAGAAAGGTAAAGATTTTAGCTTCACCTTTCAGGGGAATAATATTGACGTATATTACAATAATTTTGACCATTACATAAATGAAGGTACAAATAAATCACTTAGTGGAAAATTATTTATTAATAGTAAATATAATAAAAACCACCCATGGGTAACTAAAGCTCTCCTATCGGTAATAAGCGTAGAGACTTCTTACACAGGCTTGTTAAGAAATATCCACAGAATGAAATTCTAAGTGATGAATAAGAATTCTATTGTAAGAGATGAATACGAATTCTAAGTGCTGAGATAAGAAAGAAACAAAGCAAGAAGATATTCCAAATGTTTTAATAAATATTATACTGAATTTAAAGAGAGGGTTTTAAAAAATACGCCTCTTGACACTCATATGGAAAGAAAAAGACACTCACATCCTAAGAAAAAAAATAATATTGTATATTTAAATGGAACATTTAAATCATTTTATTTTCCTCGGTGATAGAAGTAGATGTTATATTAGTAATAAATGACTAAAAAAACGTAAACTCACAAATTAATGGCTCACTGTCGACGAATATTCTTTAAAAAACACACATATTGGGTCTTAGTTCATATGTTGCTGACTACATAAATTATTCTTTTCAAACAGCAACCTATCCAATAATTTGCAAAACAGCCAAAATAATACCTATGCATAAAGGAGGTGTACAAACAGACCCTGATAACTATAGACCCATTTCAATTCTACCAGTTCCAAAATAGTAGAGAAGATCGTGTACCGTCAATTAAAGGCATACTTACAGAAGATTAACTTGTTTTATAAACATCAATACGGGTTTCGAGAAGGATCAAGTACACAAAGCACGGTAATAGATTTTGTTATTAAAGTGTCGAATAAGCTTGATGAAGAGAAAGCGACCGCAGCTTTATTCATAGATATTAGATAAACGTTCGATACTGTAAGTCATAGTATTTTGATACAAAAATTACATGATAATGGTATACATGGTACAGCGTTAAGTTGGATTCGGAATTACCTCAATGGCAGACAGCAATTTGTATTTGTTAATAATGCAGTCAGTGACAAGATGACAGTTAATTGCGGTGTTCCTCAGAGTTCTGTTTTGGGACCACTGCTGTTTCTAATATATATTAATGATATATGTGGAGTAAAATTTCTAGGAAAATTATATACTTGTGCTGATGATTTAACATACAGCAGCCTCAATTGACGAAATATATAGAATGATGGATTTTGACCTAAACCTCTTGAAAAGTTGGCTCCATGAAAATGAAATTGTATTAAATGCTAATAAAAATACATAATATTTCATAGACCTAGGACAGAAATAAAAACAGAAGACAAAGTATGAATATCCAATATTGAGTTGGAAAGAGTCAGTAAGATTAAGTATTTAGGAGTAATTATCGATCAACCCCTGAATTTTAATGAGCAAGTGAAGCAGGTAATAAATAAAGTATCACCTGTAGTAGGAGCGCTTAATCGCTTAACTAGAATCTTAACAGTTTCCGAGAAAAGAATGATGTACTATGCAATGATACATAGTCACTTTGCTTATCTTTCCATCTTATGGTTTAATACCACCCAATACAAGCACTAATTCAAAGGTTACAAAAAATACAATTAAGGTACTGTACGGCTTATCATACTACTATCCAACGTCCAAACTATATATATATACATATATACGAAAATGTTACCAATATATTATGATGTACAATATAGGAAAGGTATATATATTTTCAAGTTATATACTAAAAGTATTTATTCAAATATCCACTTTATGAAAAAGTCAGATTTTCACAATCATGACACAAGGACGAAAAATAATTTACACTGCAAATGTTAATACAAAAAATAAACGGTGTGAACAGTGTTAAAAAGAAGTTACTTGAAACGTACAATAAATAATTACACTCATTCTTGAATAATGAAACTATCAAATTACATAAATAAAAAAAAATGTATCAAAAGAAATTATGGAATAGTTATGAATGTTCTTTGTAAATGTAACAATACTATAATTAACAAAAAAACATCTGGCACATACTATAAACATATAACTGATGTTATTCTAGTTGAATTATCAATGTAAATGTATAAAATTAAGTTTATATAACTATATATCTATACAAATGTATCTATCTATATATATATACATATCATAAATGTAGACGAATTCAACGCTATTTTGAAAAAGAGATGTAAATATAAAAATTTAAATATCTGTACTGCCCCTGCTGTGAGCTTATAGTCGGATAAATAACATCAAGCAACAGGTTGAAGATATTGAAAATCTTACGTTGCCAAGGAACTCCTCATAACTGCTACGACCCCTCTTGCATTAAAGATTTTGAGCTAAATCCAAAATGGCTGTTTCTAAGATGGCTGATAGTTCCACTATATTGACAGATGTTTTCCCGCACCTTCTAAAAGTTATGCAAAGTTTCATAGTAGTACGTCTTTTCCTTTATTATATACAGCAATCACGCTGCGTCTTACTTTTGACTCACCCTGCATTTACTTATAAAGTGCTTATCTCATTAACTATAACTGACTCACCCTATATTTCACATACCTGAAAAATGTATGTACTGTACGTACGTACTTGCCTCAAATCTTAGTCATGTAACCACTGTTAATAATTAACATTTCTCTAAACGTGCTGTTTTTAACTTTTCTATTAATTTTAATAGTTAATAATAAGAGTGATCTCTAAGTGAAGTATTATTTACCCCATTAAACTCAATTCTTGGGACGAATCTTAGAGGTGGATCCAGACAGTGGGTTTTTCCTCCGTATGCTGCCAGTATGTCATCCGTTTGTTCACATGAAACGCATTGTGCTGTGTCGTCGTACTTCACTCGCAATTGTCTTGCACACTAAACAAAATAAGAAGAAAAACAGCTTATCAAACAGCAAACAGTAAAAATTCTTCAAGGTGTTATACTTTGAAACGAAAGAATATGAAACGAAAATTAAGGTAGAAATTCATGGAGAATGCAAACAAAACAATATATTAGCTCATAAACAGCAAAAGTATTTTATAATTTTGTAGCTTGTATGCACGAAAATGAGAGACATATTGTAGTGGAAACGAGAGATTTTGTACTTCCATGGGTATTATATGTTCGCGGTTGGGTTATATACCGCACGCTTGTGCATGGCGCTAAAGAATTGAATGGATTTCATATTGTCTTCAAGTTTAGCGCAAGCCAAGATGATACCCCGAATAAAAACCAGGATCTTCGCCTTCCCAAGTCTCTATCATACAGAAAGATAAAAATATAAGGTAGCCCGGGTCTTATTTTGATAAAGGACCTATATCGATCAGAAGATAAATAAACAGGGCAATACCGTGAAGTTTTGTAAGACCTTTTATCCCCAATGGTACTTGAGTCGATAGAGTAAGGACTAAACAAAATCTCGCAAATCCTGATCTTATCTCCCTGGTTTGTTCCTGATAGAAATTGCCCCTTGATGGAAATAGATTAGGTCTATCCTGTTGTGCTGCCATAAATATGGGTCTATGTTAATTTGTGATTTCTGTTCATGGTTATATCAATTTTGGACATGCGAGGCATCTATTAATCTTTTTGGAAATTACCTTTGTCGATCGCTGGTGGATTGCTGTATGTGGCGTCATGACCGATTGACCTGGTGATCATTTTCTGAAGGTTATGTTAGTATAGGTCTCTCTGTATCAGGTGGTTGATGGTTTGTTGTTTCAACGCACCAACGTTTTATATATTTAGGTGTTGCCTAATCAACGTTTTATATTGTATGCGAATTATAATGAAAATTGCCTATTAATAAAGAAAACTGTTGATTAAATCGATCCAAGTGAAAGAGACGTTCTAAATTAATATCTGGAAGTTTGTTTATGCATAAGGTCTAAAGTTGAATGGAAACTTCATGTTTCGTCAAGTGCACATGATTCTGTTTGAATTATTAGTTTGTGTATCAAAGGAGCAGGTAATTATTACTTATATGTCCAGAATAGAAGGCAAACTTTTATCTACTACGAATTCATATATTGGAATGTAAAATGCTGTGAAGTCCGACCATGTGAGCAGCCCTTGTCTATTCTTATGTCACTTTCTTTCGTACTTATTGTTTTTCGTACGTAGAATCAAAGCTGGTTTATCCGTTCTTTGGACAATAACGTTGTTCGTTACTATTATTTATGGGCCTTATAATTGTGAGAAAACCGCTTTGACTTCAGAATCTTTTCTTTTTTCGTGTGCTATATGCAGCTCACAAAACGGCTCTCTCAGTTCATCTTTGTTCGGGCGAAGAGTGCGAAGTTTTTCAGTACGTTCTTTTCGGCTTAATAGATGTATTATTACAAAATTAAGTTTTGGATCTTCATCTTTCATTTTTCGTTCGGAGGAAGAGGAAAGTGGGGGGTAAGTCACCGTTACTGCACACTGTGTGGTGACCCTTAGTCAAAAGATACCTACTTTAAAGGTCATTAATATAAATTTCAATAAAAAATTCGATATGTGTGTAAGGTCTCCTTATGTACGTTCAAAGCTCTAAGATCAATTGTGAAGACTGATTTTATGTAAAAATAGTTGAAACTTTTAAGTGCAGACAGAAAAGTAATTAAAATTATACATGTTACTATTCTACTTCTACTAATTCTATTGTTATAATGAGATGGACAATTGAAGGCGGAATGTTTATAAATAAAATAGAAGAGCAAGTTCCCAATGGCATTTATTCTGTTCTGTCTAACATTGTAATTGGCTTTCATAACAATGGGAGAGGAGAAGAGCGAAAGGTGTTTGTGTACAAAATAAGATGCTCAATGTTAATTGATTTCCAGAGTAAAAATTGACACAACTGGGTAAATAATAGATAAAAGCTGGAAGCCTGAAAACGAGTCTAAAATATTTCAACATTACGTGATTCTGATTCACCGAAATTTTCTTCTGCACATCTGCAAGAATTGTAAAGTTTTCTGAAACAAAATTTAATTTCAAACATCTGAATCTTGAATGAGTATTTAAGAGTACATTAACTTGACAATGTATAAAACAGATAACTTGCGCGATGGTAAGCTGAAAAGATTTGAAGAATGTACTGGTGATGAGTTCATACTTTCTCTCCGATGCAATATAAATTGAAAATTATCTTTCTACTAACACCACTTTACCTCTCAGTATAACTTTTTATTGGTACGAAAGAAGGAAAATCGATTTGATGTTTTTTTTAAAGAGAAAATACAATATTATTAACAACATTCATCTTAGCAGGCGAAAAGGAAATAATATATCCATAGATTGAATGCGTGGGGAATGATTGCTAAAACAAGATTTTTAGTTTCTACAGTTACTGATAAAGAAACATACTATTCTGTATAGCTCGTAGAGGAAGAAGCTTCACTTGTTAACGACTGATGTTTTTTAAAGGGTGTTCTCCCAGTCACAACAATCAAATGCTTGGATGCTACCTTCAAATTAGACTCTAGCTGACTTCGGCCTACGTTCTTATCCCTAACCTATCCCGCCTAGAGCCATAGTAGCCAAAAGGCCACCAATAAATTAAAAAGAATAGAAATTGGAATACAAATTCCACTGCTGCTGGTGCTAGTGCTACATCTACAACGATACAACTACTATTGCAACTGGTACAAACAACCACCACCACCAAGATTAGTTCTTCTAGTACTACTTTGAATGCTTCTATTACAGCTACTACTAATACTATCACAAACTAAACATTTTCTTTAATTACTACTACATGTAATACTAAAACAGCTGCTGCTACTATTGCTACACGGAGAAAGTTAATTCCAACCCTATTTTCAACGTTTTCTTAAAGGAACGGTCGTTTTAAGTAGGAATGACCACTTTTCCAAGTTATTCTTTTATGTCCCAACAGAATGTGTACGTTCAACAGCATTAATTTCACTTTTAAAAGAAAGTAATATGTTTCTCTAACCGAACGTGCTATTAGACACCCATATGACAGTTTCTGTTAACTTTTCTCGTGCATTAGGACTACTAAAACTATAAAATACTACTTCTATTATTACTACGACCATTATATATACTTCTAGCTTAACTACCACTATCACTACTTCCACAATAATTTTACCACTTCTTCTGTTAAACGAACTGCTGGTTCTATAACTAACTATGTAGAAGCACCAGTAGTTGCCCCAGTAGTGAAACTGGCAAGAACCTTACCATTTCTAATGTTGCCATCTTTAATATCAAATTTTAATAATGCTTTACTAAATATTTTGTCAAAACTTGTAAATAAACAATGTTTCCAACCCCCTGTATACACCTTAATTTATGGTATTTTACTATGTCCAGCATCAAATTTTACAACTTGTATGATTTTAATTAACATAAATATTACAAGCAGCGCCCAGGCTGCCACCTCCTTTATACGCCCATAAAGAATAGAGCAAAAACATAAAATTCGATTGATTATTATGATTTACGGTGGGAGTCATCGCCCCCTGAATCTTAAACTGGAAGTGCCGATGTTTCGGAGAACTGAGAGTGCATGTATGTTTTTTCCTTGCTTACTTCATCCTGACAGTGACTGTGTATACGAAAGTAACTATGGAATACTTTGGATTTCTTCGCAATAACCTTTTTTTGTCTGCTTCAAATGTCTACTTTTATATTTCTAGCGAGTTCCATGATTCAAATTATGTTTTGTTCCAGAAATTTTCGTTGTATCTGAGAACGCCTTAAAAGCGTTCAAACGTCTTTGACTGTTTTTGCTTGTTAACGAAACACATTGTCAACAAGGCCAGGTATTGCGCCCATTGTTACATTTTAAGGACCAAGCTTAACTTCTTCACAACAAGAGATTGACCTACTTTGTATGGTTTATTCTTCCTAAAAGCCATGTCCCTGCCTCTTTATTTCCCTTTTACCTTATTCTATTTTCTATCAAAGTTGTAACCCAACTTTCCCAATTTTTATTTCTTTATTGCCTAGTAATTTGTTTGCAGAAAGAAACTTTTATAGTTCCCTTTTCTAAACTATTTTCTTTTTGCTTTGATCCGGAACGGAAAAATGCAAGAAGATTGTTTAACTAAGGGTGAATTCAAAACAAATAAATTTATTGACCCTTGTTTATGACTGGACGGATTTATGGTACACAAGCGATAAAATCCAGAATGAACAGAATCATTGTAAAGATATTTTGATATCAATTTTAAAACAGGAAAACATCTTTTGCTTTTGGAAACGTTGATAAGGGTCGAGAATAAATAAGTAGGTCAGCCAGACAGCAGTATATGTGTAACATCCTTTCATTTTTAAACCGGTTTTGTTATTAGTGGCATTATATAGCCTTGAGGTTTTTGACGACACATGGGGATGAGTTTTCGCTCCTCTTTGAGTACAGTGCCTTGTCACTGAAGCATTGTTGATGTCCCCGTGCCTTCTACACCTAATTGAACTTCATTATAAGTCTTTATATGTAGAATTAACCTAAGTTTTGCTAGATGGTAGTGTTTGATATAGATTTTGTTGATGACCTAGTGAATGATCGGATAAAATTGATAAAATCCGGGATTATGTATGGTGTCCGCCGGCACCCACGTACCTGTTGTAGTGGCAACTTAAATGTATGATAGGATAAGAATGATATTAAGCAATTTCAAATTAATTTGTTGGGCATTTTATTTTGGGGGAACCGGTGAATACCGCAGCGTTTGACGTCACTGGAGACGAATGGTGCAAGCCGCTGCCATCATTGCCGCTGACACCGCACAGGCGTACTTGCTGACACCGTAGACGCATTAATGTTTTCTTTGCCGGTGAGACAGTCGACACACACCCGACGCTTCCTCTGTCCGCCATTGCTTTTGCTGTCGCGTTTGCAATATACCCGCCAGCTGGGAGTGAAGCTCTTGCCACGACTCATTTTGAACTACTGTTTATTGTTCGTTAGAAAGTATTTAACCCTATCATAGTTTCATGCTCATGGGGTTAGGATCTGCGCATGCGCAGACTTGTTTGATTGAATTTTCTTTCTTTCACACCTTTAGTGGTTGGAGAGAACATACTAGAACATGCTCCGACTTGTCCTGGAATTGTTTTGCCCACGTGTTATTTTAACTATGGTTCGATGTGGAGCAAGATAAAACATGTTGTTTTGCATTTGCCTGATGCTCAACGGAGGACGCACGGGGGACTTTAATTCCTATGTCGCATTCTTTTATGTCTGCAGCTTGATTGACAGCGGCGACAGTTCAATAATATTTTGTTACTTCAACAACCATTCATTGTTTTACATCTTTTGATGCTCTAAACAAGATAGAACATCTTGTTTCGCACCTTTGGTGCTCGAAGCGTGTTTGCGACAAGTTCTTTTTGCACAACATTGAAGTTAAGATATACTTATTATTTACACAGGGGTTCCCTATTTTTGTTTCTCTCATTGTTTTGTTTGGAAACGTTCTTGAACTTGTTTTTAACCATTCTTTTTACAGCTGCCACTTGATTGAAAGTGACAGCATATGACTGGCATTTTCTGCACTTTAATATCAAGTCGACGAGAAGTAAGATATTTGTTGTTTGTTTTGATATTTGACGCGTAAAACATGTTGGCGAAGCGTGCTAGAACTTGCTTCTATGCATTATCTTTATTTCTGCCGCGTGATTGACAGTGGCATTAGTTGAATGACATGTTTGTTACTTTAACAATCTATTTGTTGTTTCTCATCTTTTGATGTTCTAAGTTAGATTAAACATGTTGTTTCGCATCCTCCCAATGCTTGGAGGAGTAAACAGCTGTTGATGGTGAACTTAAAACTTTAATCTTTAGTCTTTTAGTAATCATAGGAGAGAATAGAATTAAAAGTATCAATTTATATGTCGACCGTGATTTTCTGATCACATAATTTAAAATCAAACTTTAAATTTGGACTTCGTTTTACTAGGAAAAAATAGTGGAACTAAATGAAGAACAAAGGAATAAAAATAGAGTGAGCGCAGGTAAGTAGGAAGAACATGATTGGTAAACAACTCTTAGCATGTGAAATTCATATTACCAGATTAATATTAATTGAATATGAATTTGTGAAGCCTCATGCAATCTGCTAAAGGAAAGAATTACCATTACACATGAAATGCTGAACGCGTTGTGATGTCATGATCAAAATTTAAAGACGAAGTTCACGATATTTTGACATTAAAAGTAACAGACAAATTGGTTCTCAGCAGTAACATTAAAATTTTAACACTTACAGGTAATACAGTTTCAGTTCATCATGAGTTCGCAAACCTTACCTTGATGCGAACAAAGTTGATTTAAGACAGGATTATGTTTTTGTAGAAGAAGCAGAACGTGAATCCTTATAATTGACAGCTAAAGAACATAGATTTTACTTACTAATGGTTTTCTCTAATGGTGATTCCTTGAGTAGGGAATTTAACTGAATCAAGCTGTTTTTTCTTATAGTGTTGAAAGTGATTTCATAGGGTGCAGATTTTTTAATGAAACTTTGTTTCTCCGAATGGTGATAGAAAAATGTTGCACAACCATTGCTACTTTTAGGTAACAATTTTTAATTTATTTTAGGCAATCTCTAAAGTTTTGCTAAGATAAAATTTCTTAATTAATAAGATTTATATCTAGAGTTTAGGAAGTAGAACGTAAGGACATGCAGATCATCTTACTAATTAACACAACCTACATTCTATACTAGTGATTTTATTTATCAGCGGAGCGAAAGTAAGATAAAATGTCAGTTTAGTAAAGTCACACATCATGTTGAAGAACTATTCATTAGCAATTATTTAAGAGTTAAGTTCCCTTACAGTTAATCTTATAATTTTAGCATGTTTTTAACACTCTGTCTTGCATACTATAAAGGATACGAACTACACAAGGAGTATTGAACTCGAAATTTATATAAAACTTATTACACTAGAGGTAAACTAGATGCTTGGAAATTAAGTACTACTAAATTGCATACTACACAGGATATAAAGAAGACATGAGGTGTTGAACACGAAGTTTATAAAGAAGTGAGCATGTTAGAACAGAACTTATTCAGTGTAACAATATAATGAGTACGCTACTTGAAGTATATAATCCATCTAGTGTCTTAGAGCTGAACTCACATAGCTATTTAATACCCATAACCTGCACAACACATATGATATTCACTTTGTATAAAAATGAGTTAACTTCATCAGATTTCATCCGCCCTAGAGTGCATACTGCTTGTAATACACATATGATTTGTATAATAATTAGGTAGAAGGAATATAGTATTACAATAAACCATTTTACAATTTTATCGGCTCCGTTAAACAAACCTAACGCTTTCTATTATGCTATGTAGACCTATAAACTATAAAGAATGAGAAATAAACGTCCTAACGCTAGGTGGTTTTCATTTTTATAATTTGTACGATGTAATAGACGAACCTAATTAGCTAATGAATCCCATATATTGCAGAGATATTTGAATTTTAACTTAGTTTGCTACAGATGTATCATAAAGAAGGGAGAATGTCTGCCCGTTTCATAAGTTATAATTATGAATAAATACTGAGAATTTTTGATATAGAAACAAAATATACGATTTGTAGCGACAACAAACGTATATGAAGTGATTTCATCAATATGTTTACATTGTAACCTTTTTAACAAGCAAGATCAGAAATTAAAATAATATATTCAGAAGTTTTACAAAGTAAAATGTTATTCGCAACTTAAGAAACCTGATTTTTTTACAGAAATAAGTTTTGTTTACAAAATAGTTCTGCAAAAATTTTCCAATTAAATTAGTTTTAAAGAGTTTATCATATATTTTAGAATAAAATTCATTTACAAAAAAAATTAGGAAATAAACTTCATCTAAAAAATAGTTTTACAAAAATATTTATAAAACGTTTTCTGTTTACAAACACTGTTTTCCAAGAATATTTACAATATATTTTTAGTTTTCAAGAACTGTTTTATATTCTCACACTTGTTTTCTATATTACACTAAATTTTCGTATGCAAATAAAATTGTATCTTAACATTAGTTGCTACAATGACCATAGGGAATATAAAAATAATATATTTTACTGGATTAAACGTTCTTCTCTTATTATTAACCTCTTGATGTGTTTTCCATTGGCCTTTACAAACGATGCTGTAACCTGGTGTACGTAAGTTATTGTTCGAACTAAAGAATCGTCGGCTATCATAGTTATGAGTCACTAAATTGAATAAGTGATTGAAAGTTATAACTTGTCTTGCACGATAATTTAAAGTTATGCCTCGAAGTTCGTAAACTTATTCCACTCCAGCTATAATTAGATTCTTTATAGCGTAACTATAAATTTTTGCACCCAGCCCAATAAAGATTTGCATCTTCCATCCAATCTTCTTTTATTAGTTAATTATCCCATGTAATTCCCAGTATGTGGTAATAATGATTCATCTTGTTTCTCCAGGTAAATAACTGAGTCTGTATCACGATAAATTAGACGTTCCATACCTACAGTGTCTAAAAATTCATATAATGGAATCCTAGCCTACGAGGATATGAAGGCTGGTAGTCCTACATTGATAAAGGTACGAGGTGAATTTTCACTTACAATATCTTTAAACGTTACTTGTAATTTGTTTTATGATATAAGACTTACATGTTGAACTTGCAAGCTTAGCGACCTTAGAATTTCCAAGAAACTTTTTGCATTAGTGACAAATCGAGTTTACGGAAGGTTAGTTCTTTGTCCCCATTGCCAAATAAGGAATTGATGAATATTTTAGAAATATATTTCATTCCCTGGTTATACTGAATCTTGTCATATTTAAGACGTATACCTTCATGCTTTTCATAGTCCTGAATATATCTTTGCTCTTCTTCTTCTGTCGTACAATTGTCTGGAAGAACACTGGTTTATTTCATTTTGAGAAAAGTATCTTCATCTCGTTCACCATCTCCATTTCCCAAATTTAATAGGTATTAAGAGGAACAGCCTTTCATTAATGTCGTATGAAGTTCGGGACTACAAAATATTCCCTTGATTGCAAGTTTTTGTCATTATGTTTACAGTTGTTATTATTGATTTCATAAATACAAGACTTAAACAATCCAAATATGAGACGTCTATGTGCATTATATGGTAAAACAGATATAGCAACATCCCTAGGAGAAAGTACCTTACAATGAATTAATCCATGGACATTATCAGGATCAAGTATGTTTTCCCCTTATGAAATTAAATTTTTCCTGTTGGTATAGCTTTCTTAGATATCATCCACGGATAAAGTGAGGTTAGGTCGAGGGATGCTAAATAGTCGTCCCTACTACATTCATATAAATCATTCAGTGTGCCCCCTTTTAAGCGCAGCTTTAGAACGTAAGGGATCTTCCATTTCACAACATTCATTTCTTATGAATCTTTGAATTTAAGGCGAGGATTGAATCATTTTCTACCACTAAAATTCCCAGATGAATACAACTTTAATTTTACAATTGGATTCAAGAAATTAATGTTTTGCTATTGTTGCCCGGTATCGATCTTGCTTGGGATGTCCCTAACAGTCAGTAGAATAAAGCCGAACTTGACACTTATGTTCATACCAGTAACAGCCATGGAATTCTTTAGCAGTTTAATTTTTCTGTCATATTCATCCAGTTTAAAGCACTTAAATTTAACTTCGCCATCATTTTCTGCAGTTCGCAATTTAATGTTATTTTTATATTCCATATATTTCAACCACTTGTTTCCCATTTACTTTGCTTATTACGATGTTTGAAACCTACGGGACGAATGATTGGAATTGTATTTTCTCCGAGATAATGTGAACGAAAGAATTACATTGCGAATGAGGCATAGTGTTTGTCTGTAGGAAACACTGTACACCACCACTGTATACCCACTTCAATAAGGTTCGAAAATCGAATCAAGGTAAATGTCAAATTTAGATTATCATTCTTAGAATACATTAACATTTCATTCTTGAAAATCAGGTTAACTTCCGAAACCCCGATTCCTTGTGCCAGCTAGTACATGCTTTTTCCGAATTTGACTCAATATCATAGTACTGGAGTTTCGGATATAGTCCATGATAATTCTGATGTTTAGGAGCGTTATACAGATACGGGATATCACATGTCTTTAGAGATTCGTACAAACCTATTGTTTTAGGGAGGTCAGCTAATTTAACTCCCATGAACAAGTATGTATCACGGTAAATAATATTATTTACACTTAACTGAATAATCTTTTGTCCTTGTCCACTAATGTGAGGTAATACATTTTGTTTTTCCATGAGAGAACCTGCTACTAGTAATTTATCAAAACGAGATCAAAACGAAAACCCTACTACCTTTTTGAAACATAGGACCCTGCTCTAGGACATGAATGACAAATGTTTACATATAATGAAATACAAGACCCCTCAAACCTTCTGCATTGCCACAAACACTACAACTAAAATTTGTTTCCATATGCTTAGATTTATGACAACGAAGAGACACAAATTAGATTTGACGTATGTTCACATTCGTATTCATTCGTATCAAATAGCTGGTCTGGACTTTTAAGAACTGGTCTGGACTTTAATCGAACAGTATAGTGTTTCAGTAAGTGCCAGCAGAATTGTCTGACCAGTTGGCCAAGTACCTAAAACAATCCCAGTCGTGTAAGCAGTATAAGGAAAATTGGTTTGTTCCATAAAACTTATTTAAATTTATGAGAACTAACTAAGGAAAAAACTTGGCCAATATTATTTATCACAACTTCTCTATGCTGAAATCTCTCTCTTTTTTGTACTGCTTAGGATATGAACTTGACTTTGTTCTTGACACGGACTGTCTTGAATTCGGATATCACAACCTTTTGTAAATATATTTCTCTATTTAGGGGTAGGTTTGGTTGTATATTACTATTCTTCATATTCTTCTCTCTCATTCATTTTTAATTTCTTAGCTCGAACCATATAATTAATGGCCAGAAACCATTTTCATTGATTAACACATTATACAGCGCAAATCAAACATTTATGGTCATATACTGTTTAAAATATTTCACTGAAAACAAAAAAGCAAAATAACGTATATAATTTTAAACTATAAATAACTTGATCTTGTTCACAAAATGTTCACCTCGCAACGTGTTATATAGCTAATGTAAAAGATGGCAGGACAGTTGTATTTTCTATACGATTCCTGTGTCCCTTCTTGATTTTACAATTTGAGGGGCTCTTGTGCCCCCTAGGGGATGTTTTTGGATACATTGTGTAATATTTTAATAACCTACTAGTGGAAATGTATCTTCAAACCAAATTTGATATTTCTAGCTGCAGCCGTGCAGATATTAAGACTGTGTATTATATACAAAAATGGGTTTGGTGGCCATTTTGGATCTAAGATGACGACTTTTTCAACATTTTAAAATATTTTCTCTACTAGTGATCATGTACCTTCATACCAAATTTCATTTCCCTAGCTCAAACGGTGTGGAAAATAGATTGTTAGTGTCCGCCATTTTGAATTCATGATGGGGACTTTAAGAAAATTTAAAAATTATTTTTTAATCTATTAGTGATATTGTACCTACATACCAAATTTCAATTTAATAGCCCCAGCGGTTTAGGCTGTGTATTCCAATACAACAAAGGGTTTGGGGGACATTTTGGATCCAAGATGGTGAGTTTAAGAAAATTTGAAGATAATTTCTTAATCTATTAGTGATATGTACCTCCATATCAAATTTCAATTCAATAGCTCCAGCGGATTAGGCTTTGTATTCTATACAACAATGGGTTTGGCGACCACTTTGGATCAAAGATAGCGACTTTTTCTAAATTTCGGATTTTTTCCTTTACTTACTTATGGTCATATATCTTTATACCAAATTAAGTGTTTCTAGCTAGACGGGAACATTTCAAACATTTATGTCAGTCAGTGAGTGGTTATTACAAGACGAAAACCTAATTTTAAGGGCTTGGAACTCAGCACCCCATGAACCCTGTGACTTGAAGCTTCGTAGTACGTTAGCAGATGCTCTTCCTAGCAAACGTGGGTTATTTGGTGGCCCTGGGGGTAATTAGTAAGTAATCAGTAGTGTCTTGAAATTGTTGATTTAACTGTTGTTCGTTTTTGGGTGTTTCGTGTAAAGTTACTTGGCACCGTTCGTCGTCGGGTGGGCTGGAAACTTGGCTGCCGCGCTCGCTGATCAAGTTTCTAAAGTTATAAATAACATTTCCTTTCCAAAATTCATGATTTAATTATTTTATTTTCTCATCTTCCTTGTTAAAAATTTACATTGTGAATGTATTTATGTGAATGTATCAATTAAGATACGTTTCTTGTTAGTACAAATCGTTCGTTTTATTTCTGTATCAAAAAATGATCAGTATTTATTCATAATTATAAATTATAACACAGGTAGACATTTACCCTTTCTTACGGTTCACTTGTAGCAAAGTAAGTTAAGATTCAAACATCTCTTCAGTATATGGGATTCATTACCTATTCATTTTCTCCCATTACATCTTACAAAAACTGAAAACATCACCTAATGAGAGGATATTTATTTCTAATTCTTTATAGTATATAGTTCTACATAGCATAATAAAGAGCGTTAGCTTTGTTTAAAAGAAGTGATAAGTTGTAATATTATTTATTTTAATACTACCTAATTATTATACAAATCAATATGACATAAGTGTATTACAATCATTATGCACTCTAGGGGGATGAAGTCTGATGAAGTTAACTCATTTTGTATACAAAGTGAATATTATATGTGTTATGCAGGATATCAGTATTTAAATATTTACTAAGTGAGTTCAGCTCTAAGATACTAAATGGGATTATATACTTCAAGTACCGTGCTCATTATATTGTTACACTGAATAAATTCTGTTCTAACATGTTCACTTCTTTATAAGCTTCATGTTCAACACCTCATGTCTTCTTTATATCCTGTGAAGTATGCAATTTAGTAGTATTTAATTTTCACGCACCTGTTTCTCCACTAATGTAAAAGTTTTATATAAACCTCGAGTTCAATACACTTTGTGTAGTTCATATCCTCTATAGTATGTAAGACAGCATGTTAAACACGTTAAACAATGTAAGATTAACTGCAAGGGAATTTAACTCTTACGTAATCCGATATTGCTAATTAATGGTTCTCTTCAACATGGCTGTGTGATTTTCTCAACTGATTTTTTTCTGTTCTTGTTTCAGAGTTGATAAATAAAATCTCTAGTACTGAATGTAGCTTGTATTAGTTTAGTAAGAAAGTCAGCATGTTCTACTTCCTCAACTCTAGAAATAAAACTAATCAATAAAGAACTGTCATCGTAGTACAATAACTTTAAAGATATCCTATGATAAGTTGAAAATGGTTACTTGAAAGTAGTAATGGCTGTGCAACATTTTTCTATCACCGTTAGAAGAAAGAGAATTTAATTTAAAATCTGCGTTCTAACAAATCACTTTTAACACTATCAGAGAACAGTTTGATTCAGTCAAATTCCCTACTCAAGGAATCACCATTTGAGAAAACAAAATTCAGTTCACGCTTAGAATCAGTTGTATGAATACTGTTCATTATTACTGGAGAATTTATGGGACTTCAAATAGTTAGTAAGTAAAAAATATGTTCATTATTTGTAATGTTAAGAATATATGCACCCCTTCTTCCACAAAAACACAATACTATCTAAAACAACTTTCTTCCCACCAAACTAATGTTTGTGAGCTCATAATGAACTGAAACTTCTTTACCTCTAAGTGTTAAAAGTTTAGTGTTGCTGCTGAGAACCAGTCAGTGTGTTACTTTCAATGTCCAAATATCTTGAACTTCGTCTTTAAGTTTTGATAATGACAACACAACGCTTTCATCTTTTCATGTGTAATGGTAACGTTTTCTTTTAGCAGATTGCATAAGGCTTCACAAACTCATATTCAAAGATATAAGGCTTCACAAACTCATATTCAATCAACATTAATCTGGTAATATGATTTTTAAAAGAGCTAGCTGTTGCTAAGAATTGTTTGCCAATCATGCTCTTCCTACTTACCTGCGCTTAATCTATTCTTATTCAGTACTTCTGCATGTAGTTCACTTATTTTCTTTCCCAGTAAAAACAAACTCCAAATTTAAAGTTTGATTTAAATAATTTGATCAAAAAATGAGTATCTACATATAAATTGAAACTTTTAACTCTATTCTCTTCTCTGATTACAATAAGACTAAAGATTAAAGTTTTAAGTTGTCAACATCTGTTTACTCCTCCAAGCATTGGGAGGATGCGAAACATGTGTTATCAAGCTTGGAACATCAAAAGATGCGAAACAATGAATATATTGTTAAAGTAACAAACATGACATTCAACTAATGCCGCTGTCAAGCAAGCGCAAGGCATAAAATGTATACAAACAAGTTCTAAAAAGTTTCTCCAAAATCTGCTACGAGCCAAATATCAAAACAAACCTCAATAGTCTTAGTCCTCGTCGACCTAACATTAAAGTAAAGAAAATGTCAGTCATATGACGTCACTGTCAATCATGCAGGAGTTATAAAAAGAATGGTTAGAAACAATTTCTAGAACATAACAATGAGAAAAACAAAAGATTGAAACAGCTATGTAAATAAGTCCAGCTTAACTTGAATGGTAACTATTGGACATTGTGACAAAATAACTTGTCTTAAGACGCTCCGAGCACCAAAGCTGCGAAACAAGATGTTCTAATTTGTTCAGAGCACCAAAAGATCCGAAAAAATAAATCATTCTTAAAGGAACAAAATGTCATTAAGCTGGCGCCGCTGTCCGTCAAGCGGCAGACATGAAAGTATGCGACAAAGAAAATAAAGGAAAACCTGCGTCCTCCTTAAAGCATCAGGCAAATGCAAAACAACATGTTTATCTTGCCCCACATCGATCCAATGTTTAAATAACACTCATGTCTAAACAATTCCATTAAAAGTGGAAGAATGTTATAGCATGTTCTCTCCAGTCACTAAAGGTGTAAAAGAAAGAAAATTCAAACAAACAGGTCTCAGCATGCGCAGATATATATCAGGGGAGCATTAAACTGCGGTAGAGCTAAATACTTTCTAACTAACATTAAACAGTAGTTTAACACCATTCGTGGCAAGAGATTTACTCTCAGCTGGCGGATATATGGCAACGACGGCAGCAAAAGCAACGGCGGACAGAGGAAGGGTCGGGTGTGTGTCGACTGTGTCACCGGCAACGAGAACGTCATTGCGTAAACTGTTTCAACGGGTACGGCTGTGCGGTGTCAGCAACAACGACAGCGTTAATACGTATACGGTGTCAGCGGCAACTATAGCGTTAATGCGTGTACGGTGCCAGCGGCAACGACAGCGGTAACAGCAACGACGGAAGCGGTCTGCACCATTCGCTTCCGTTGCCGGCTAATGCTGTGGCATTCACCGGTTCCCCTAAAATAAAATGCCCTACAAATTAATTTGATATCGCTTAATATCATTCTTATCCTTTCATAAATTTAAGTTGCCACTACAAAATTTACGTGGGTGCCGTCGGACACCGTACATAATCCCGGATTTCATCAATTTCATCCGATCATTCACTAGGTCATCAACAAAATCTATATCAAACACTACCATCTAGCAAAACTTAGGTTAATTCTACATATAAAGATTTATAATCAAGTTCAATTAGGTGTAGAAGGCACGGGGACATCAACAATGCTTCAGTGACAAGGCACTGTACTCAAAGAGGAGCGGAAACTCATCCCCATGTGTCGTCAAAAACCTCAAGGCTATATAATGCCACTAATACCAAAACCGGTTTTAAAATGAAAGGATGTTACACATATACTGCTGTCTGGCTGACCTACTTATTTATTCTCGACCCTTATCAACGTTTCCAAAAGCAAAAGATGTTTTCCTGTTTTAAAATTGATATCAAAATATCTTTACAATGATTCTGTTCATTCTGGATTTTATCGCTTGTGTACCATAAATCCGTCCAGTCATAAACAAGGGTCAATAAATTTATTTGTTTTGAATTCACCCTTAGTTAAACAATCTTCTTGCATTTTTCCGTTCCGGATCAAAGAAAAATTAGTTTACAAAAAGGAACCTTAAAAGGTGCACTCTGTAAACAAATTACCAGGCAATAAAAAAATAAAAATTGGGAAAGTTGGTTTACAACTTTCAAAGAAGAGGTCGAAAATAGAATATGGTAAAAGGGAAATAAAGACGCAGGAACAAGGCTTGTAGGAAGAATAAACGTTACATACCGGGTCAATCTCTTGTTGTGAAGAAGTTAAGCTTGTTCCTTAAAATGTAACAATGGACGCAATACCTGGCCTTGTTTACAATGTGTGTCGCTAACAAGAAAAAACAGTCAAAGACATTTGAACGTTTTTTATGACGTTCTCAGATACAACGAAAATTTCTGGAACAAAACATAATTTGAATCATGGAACTCGCTAGAAATATAAAACAGACTTTTGAAGCAGACAAAAAGAGGTTATTCCGAAGTATTCCGAAGTTACTTTCGTATATACAGGCACTTTCAGAATGAAGTAAGCAAGAGAAAAGAACATACATATACTCTCAGTTCTCCGAAACATCGACGCGTCCAGTGGAGGATTAAATGGGGCGATGACTCCTATCGTAAAACATAAAACTCCTCTGAAATAAATTGAAAATAATTATAAATAAAGCAGATTATTCCTCTATAAAGAATTTCATATTTTTTCTCTATTCTGAGAGGTGGGATCTGGGCGCTGCTTGTAATATTTTGAATGATACGAATTGCAAAATTTGATCAGTATACATAGGGGTTGGAAACATTGTTCATTTACAAGATTTGACGAAATATGTAGTAAATTATTATTAAAATTTGACATTAGAGCTGGCAGCATTAGAAATGTTAAGGATCTTGCTAGTCTCACTACTTATTCGTTTAGGAGAAAGTTTTCAAATAAAATGCTCTTTTCTTTATTTTTCAATAAAAAAATATGCTTAATTTTTAAAGTGTATTTTAATTCTACCTTTATGATTTAACACGGCCAGTGCAGTCAAAAATGTCAATTATTTTAGAATTTTAAAATAAATGCAAAAATTATTTCAGTAGTAGACTTGGTTCTTGGTTGCAAACTAGCTTCAAGTAAAGATAATTTGATTTACTTCGACAGTCACTAAAATTGTCCCTCACCAGCTTTCCGTTTCAGTAGTTTGCCATGATGATGTAGTATTTGACACCCTTATCATCAACTTGGACCAACTGGATTACAAATTTAATAGTTTGGCAATGAATTGTTATCGCTGTTTACAGAGAAATGGAGAGATCATAAAACAAAAATGATACATCATTTGAGCCAGTAGTTGACTTCTCCGATCAACTTCTCAAAATATTGTAATTGTGTGATTCAGTAATTGACTTGTCTAGAAATCACGAAAGTTGTAAATGGAGGCTGGCATTCCATATATAAAATATATCATTCTAAATCTGCAAGTACTAATTATTTAGACACAAAATCGAGATGTTTTATATCCTCAGTACAAATACACCTTCTTAATAATATTCCTAAAAGAGTTAAAAAAAATTAGAATTGCACACGCCTGCACAAAGTAAATATTCCGCATTTTTTTTAACAAGAATGCACTACATTGCTGACATACTAGATAATAATAACGGATAGAATGCCCTGTCGGATACTTCTCTTTCCACGAGATCATCACTGTCGCCAGTGTTATCTTGAGGGTTTTTCTTGCAAAAGGTCAATTAATGGTAGACGGTCTATTACTAGCGCATTTACCTTAATCCTACGACCACTACAACTTCTACTACTACTACTTGTACTACTGGTAGACTTAAACTGCGTTCACCTTTTTTCCTTCCTTAATGGGATCTTCGGAGCTCATAATACAGTGGACGAACTCCACTTGATCCGCCTGATTAACGTGCCAGGCAAGGAAGCACGCTTGAATTTTGTTACCAAGACACTCTTCTGGTCCATGCTGACAGTTGAATGTCCAAGTCCCATTCACAAACGTGTGCTACAATTATAATAATAAACAAATTAAATTCAATTTATTGATAATATAATGGTAAGTAAATAATTACATTTGCAATTAGGACAAGCTAATTTAATACTACGTTCTATTTTAATGGGCCACAAATTTTTAGCGACATGAATATTTTGGTGTTTCTTATTTCCTTTGGTGGTACTTTATGAATACAATAGCCATTTTATCGTAATGTCGAAATTTCTCCTGTGAGAGAATTTTCACGAAGAATAAATGACGATGCATTCAATGCCCTTTTAGCTTCCTATTACCACAGTTCTGTCCCACGAGTAAGTATGATCTGCTGTTTGAAGAGAAGAGATTTTCACTGAATAAAGTCGTCATAGACCATACACACATAGAATAACACCAAAAGTCCCGTGTAGAAACAATCGTACTTTGTTACTCAAGAAATTAAATTTTACTGCAGCTCGACCACACAATAAATTTCCAGGTGTGAAAACTGAACGTTATGTTATCAAGCTCTTGTTGCAAGCATATACCAACTAATACATCAACTTACACTATGCTCGAAAACATTGAAAACGTTTCTTGAAATTTCATAAATGAATTGTTTTCAACTTTAGAAAATAATATTAATTTCCACAGCATATATGAGTACATAAAGATACATACATTTACTCAGCGATAAATGAATAAAAATTCTTTAGAGCAGTTTACATTAGCCCTACACTTACATTGAATTAGCATTCACATTTTAAGAGTAATCATAGTTTTAAGAGTATTGTTTCTCTTATTACTGTGGTGTCCCAGCGTCCTTGTATCTCGTTTCCTTGTTTGGATATCTTGATGAAAGCGTTCAACGTGTTTCTCACTTACAGTTGCTAAGGAAAAGTCTAGATGTGGAAACAGTACAATTTCAACAATATTCTGCAACTCAAAAACTGAATCAAAAAGTCCACTAATTCCTTGAAATTTTCAACCCTACTTTTATAACGAAATCCTTTCTCAATTACACTAAAAGCTTACCAGCCATTGTTCTCAAGAATAATCATTTTAAAAGTAGTTCTGACTGAAGCATCACATTGAACTATGGTCCAGTAAATAAAGTAACTGTGACTTCTGATGTAGTGAAGAACAGTTGAATCCAATGTTTTTACAAATTGTTTCAGAAGTTCCAATTAAATGTGGAGTGGTGGAACTAAACATTTCTGACTTTGAATTAGAGCTTCGTGTGTCATTGTGTTCCAGGAAGTAACTCTTTCCTCTCTAGCCAGACTTTTCGTGTATAGTGCTTGTTTCTAACCCTACTATCCCAAGAATATTTAGTCATTCTACCACCCTCTAATTTCAAAAGAAAATCCCCCCCAAATCATCCCATTCATAGATTTGATACTCAACATTTTCCAACAATATCTTGACATTTTATTAATTCTCTTTCATGTGGACTGAATAGGCAATTGGTATAGGTAGATGCACATTTTCTTTCCATTATAAAAAGTCGTCATTCTTTTGGACAATATGTGAAGCCAATAGCTTGAAAAGGCCACTGATATCGTATGTATATCTACTACCATTCGGAAGAAACTTGCAAAAATTTCATGTCTATGTTTACATTGTTTACATCATAGACGAAGAAAGTTCAACTCTTTCAGCGACGAAGTAAGAAGTTCTGCTCTTGATTTATGAAAGGCAAGATCTCTTATCAAATCGCTAACTTTTTGCTCACTAAGTCACCTGCAGTTTTACCACAAAACTTACATCACGGTAAGATATCTCCTGCAGTTCATTCTTTCTTTATGAGAAGCCAACGGAGATCAACGTATATCTTGGTCAGCGATCGTCATTCCAAAATATGCTTTATATGCAGGGCAGTGCAAAATTGTTTCTGGTACAATGATATGATTTAATTGTTCCGGACGTAAACAAAATTCCCGCAAACTTAGGAAGAGGAATATGATGACATTTTTGTTTGAATCCTTTCTAACATAACACACATGTAAGGTATACTCAGTGATCCCTGTTGGGGCGTAACCCCCAAATTCTCGAAACGCCTCGCAACTTTAAACTTTTCACGATAACAATCGATTGAAACGATAAAAAGCACTTACACCCTTCGAATTTTGACTTTATCCAAACATAAAAATCTTGTTAGGCCAACGAAAATCTGATTGTATGTTTGAATGTTAGATTAACGTTTGTCAGTACGGTTTGGCTTATGTACTATTTGGTCGTTGACCTTAAAAGCGATGCCCAATGTAGCACCGACTATATGGAAATTTACTGTTTAAATAAACGGAATTACGTATTTTAAGAAAAAAAAAAAACATGAGCTTGATTTTTATTCTGTCTTTACTCCCTTCGTGTTTCACTTTCCCATCGTTTAGAGTTGAAAATTTTCCCACTTGTCTTCGCCTGGATTGTAACTAGCGACCTTCTGATTTATTGTCCGGCGTCTTATCCACATTTTATACAACTTTTTATTTCAATGTTTAAGTAATGCATTTACTTACTCTTTACTACACATTTATCTTTGAATATTTTTCTTGTTTTACAAACTTAATTCTTTGTTCAAGGTACGTTCTATAAATTATGCATACTTTTTTACTCTCATCTCACAAGGAAACAGTAAATATATCCTTATTGAGAAATTTAGATAAAATACTGGATTGGGTGTACACTCATTAGTAAAATATAAGTTAATGTTTGTATAATAAACCAATTAATCGCATTATTCTTTGCTTGTGGAAAAAGAAATGTTCTGGTCTAGTAATCATCGTAATTCCAATCGCCATAGCTGGTTTCCTTGTCACATATCCCAAAAATGTCTGTAATTTAAACCATATCGATTGACTGTGAATACATTATATAATGCGATGGTCTGTGGTGCCATCTTCACCGCACTGTATACACATTCTATCTAAGCTAAACCCACACTTATGACTCTTCAATTTTCTCTCTATTACATTATGAATTACCTGAACCAAACTGATTTTTCTTTCGCTTCAACGTGCATTGGCATAGTGCCAAATCTGTAGCCAGTCATAATTTGCCTCTTTCTTTTCTAGCTTTGGCGCGTATATTGACTTATAATATTCAAACCATTGATTACATGCCATGTTAATGACATCGTTGGTTTGGTGATTATACAGATAAGCAGTCGAGATAATACGCAAATAGACGCAACTTTGTGACAAATCGTGTTAGTCCTGTGAAATTAGACATATACTTGGATATTCAAAAGAACAATACGAAATATTTTGCAACATGTAGTACTACTTCTCCTATATTGTCCACAAAAAGTCCCAAAGAATCCTGCGTGGGGTTTAGGGGTTATGACGTCATCAATATGGTGTCCAGGCGTAAACACATACTTTTCCTTAAACAATAATATATTTTCTCTGAATTAAGATAGAAATTTCGTTCTTGCGCAAATTTGAAGACAATGATTGATCTCAGTAATTTAAATTGATATGGTGCTTATATGCTGTCGCCATATTTAAATATGGCGACTGTTATTTAAAAAAAACTAGTTTTGCTCCTTTCACTACACAATTTTAATAGCAAATAACTACGAAACTCTCACATATACAGAAAAACACCCCGCAATAAACGTGATAGCGCATTATCTTATTCGAACGAGACCAAACGTATTGCTATATCTTAAATATTGAGAGAGCCACTTGGTTTTATGTGAGACAGGGGGTTGTACTTTAGGACCTTTCAGTTCTCAAAACTAAGCACCATGCCGAAAATTTTCGATACCCGTAACTCCAAAGACCAGGGTAAAATCTTCAGTCTTGCGTTAAATTAAAGGAAATGAATTGTAAAACGATATCAGAGTATCCCGCGTCAGGTTTATGGGTTATGACGTCATCAATATGGCGGCCGTCTGAATTGGTAATGAAATTTTTAAACCTGTGTAAACTGCAGAAACAGAAACGTCATTTTTGTATAAAATTAAAGGTAATTAATTTAATGAAGGCTTTAATTTATTGCTGACTCTCTCTTCCAATGATCATAATTGCTTGACCGTGTTAAATACGAATTTGACATCAAAATTGGAAAATTCAAAATGGCTTTACAATAATAAACAAAAATGGGTTATAAATAGTATTTAAACAAGCCGAACAAATATATACTAAGTTTTTAATCTTGTAATTCTTCTATTTCTTCTCCTCCCACTTATTCATGGACAGCTGCTTCTTCATCCTAAACCGCATATGAATAATTGCAGAAACCTTCACTCGAATCTCCATTCAAATCATTCTAATCACCACTATCGTCGTCTGTATCGTCATCCGAATCGTTGTCTGGAACCTCGTCAGCTTCTGATATTATACATACGTCTACATGCAGACTAACAAGGGAGATTTTCCCTTCATTCTCCCGTTAATTCGCACACTGCTTATTTATTCATTTATTATTTATTGTAAGAAAATGTATTTAAAAGACTTTAGAGTATCGTCTTTATGATGTTTTTATTATGCAGCAAAAACTAAATTTGATTACATTTATATTTATTTATTTAAATATATTTATTAATAAACATTAATATTCCACGAAAAGTAGCGTAAAAGTATCAGTTTCCAACACTAAGCTGAAATAGAACAAACACGTGATTCAAATAAGATAAGACAGTATATCCCAGCATCGCCTGTCTTTTCTAAGTTATGCGTCGAACCCTTGAAGAGAGAGGCACGCCCTCAGAAGTTGATTTCGGGGGTATCCAAGGTCCGTCTGGGTGTGAAATTCACTTAAAATGCCTAATACTAATTTCTAAATGATACTAATTTCACAAAAAAAGTCTGGATTTGGGGGAGGGGGTACCCCCATCTGCGTAGTTCCCTGCTTCCTCCTGTCCTGTACTATGCTATATGCATAGTTTAACATGGCATTTGTATGAATTTGGACTGAATTTTATACTTTTTAATCAACTTTAATCAAATGCCATATAATCTAGAAGAAAAAGTCAAACAAAGGTTTGGCAAACTACATCAACAAGGCATAATTGAACCTGTTACTTAATGCCGAATGGGCTACACCAATTGTCGTAGTGCCGAAGAAGCAAGGAACAGAAACTCGTACATGTTTTGACTTTAAGGTAACGGCAAATAAGTGGGTAAAGACCATGTCTTACCCACTGCCCACTTTAGAAGACATTCTTTCAAAATTACAAGGGGATCGTACATTTGTGGTTCGTGATTTGAACCAAGCATACTTGCAACTCGAGTTGGACGAAGAATCACAGAAACTATTAGTCCTGAATACGCCATGGGGGTTGTATAAATATAAACGTCTTCCATTTGGGTTGTGTTGCTCACCATTTATTTTTCAAAACTTAATGGTCAGTACCTTAATAGATTTGCCCTTTACACGAGCTTTTCTAGACGATGTGGTAATTGGTGGCCGAGATTTAGAGGAATGTTATAGAAATACGTATAAGGTATTGGACAGACTTAGAAATCGTAATATTAAAGTGAAACTGGCGAAATGTCAATTCTTCGATTCCACTATTGAGTACTTACGACATAGGACAGGTTTGATACCACTGGAGAAACATCAGAAAGCGATATTGGATTGTCCTCCGCCTCAGAAACTTGGGTTGTTTATAGGAATGGTTATGTACTTCCATAAGCATATACCAAATTTAACAAATCATATGTATCTGATGCATTAATTATTGAAAAAGGACATAAAGTGGGAATGGACAGAGGCACATCTGAGCACTTTGCAGAGATAAAGAACATTATTGTGGAAAGCAATAAAATTCATATATTTAATCCTAAGCAGGCAGTATTTCTAATAACGGATGATAGTCCATATGGAGTGGGAGTCCAACTGTGTAACCGGAGTGAGGAAGGAAATTAAACACAATAGCTTGTGCGTCTGCAAAGTTAACACAATGCGAGCAAAATTATCCACACTTCGAAAAGAAGGCATTAGATTTAGTATTTGGGGTGCGAAAATTTCATAAATATCTGTATGGTCGACCCTTTACCCTTTTAACAGACTCGATACCAGTTAGTTTGATTTTTGGCAAAAAAGGCAATATCGTCTTCTGCTCACCCCAGATTGGTAAGGTAGTCATTATTTCTATCGGGGTATAATTATAAGATAGTATACAACAAGAAGGTGCAGGTAGAGGATTGTTTGTCAAGACTGCCATCTGAGGGAACAACCGGAGAGTCTGAGATATCACAGTTATATGTACTGAATGTCAGGGAATATTCACCCCAGATACCAATTATTCAACAGAAAATACAAAAGGATATGTTGCTAAAACAAATTTATGATTGGACGATAAATGGTTGGCATACGCATTTACCCAAAATATGTCAAGATAACACTTACAAACTGTATTACAAATATAGGACTGACTATCACCTCTTCGCATCAATGGGGCATGCGCTCGCAGAGCAGTATTTCAGCAATTTCGAAGACGTTGGAAAATGGCTCGACGAATGGTTTACCGCAAAAGACAAGCAGTGTTTCTGGCATAGTATGCATCAATTACCTGAAAGATGGGCGAAATGTGTAGAAGTCGATAGACAATATTTTGAATAAAACAAAATTAATTTCCCTTGAAAATTACGTGTTTTCTTTACCACAAAAACCGGCAAAAACTTATGCATACACCTGGTACAATCTGACATTAGGTTTGCTAGAACACCTTTATTAAACGGCAAGTCACCAGCTGAAACGATTTTTTCGTATGAAACAAACACGAGATTAAATAGATTGTTCAGGGAAGTTAAAAGTGACGAATTGGAAGAGAAATTGAGGAAAGGATCTAACTTACTGCCTTCAGTTGGAGAAACAATTTTAACACAGAATATTCCTAATAAGTTTCCTAAATATGTAAAAGGAACTGTTGCTAAACAAGAAGGAAATAGAATTGTCGAAGTGAAAATAGGTCAGGGAAAGAGAAGAGTACATGTACATCAGTTGAGCTCTCTGAGCATAAGTTGGAAACTCTAAGCATTAATCAGGATCAAGACAATCACTGTGGTAATTTGTCCAGTTTAGGAGGATTATAGGAAAGACAAGCTAGTCTTAATTGAGATGCAAGAAATAATGTGGAGGAAGAACAAGATAATGGTGAATATAACAGAAACTGCCTGTATGATTCCGACTTCCAGAATAGGTAATGGCTGCCACAATGCAAGACGTTAAGTCACAAATGAACAAATTGGCTATATAACTACTGTGTTATTCACGGATATGGTTGGGATTTTTCAGCTATAAAAATTAAACTAGGCCTTTACATAATCCATGCATATTACTTGTTCCATACCAACTGTCATCGATGCAGTTATCAAGAGAAATTTCGTTGTCTTGCAATACATTTTAAGGTTGTCATAGATATATTTCCTTTCAGATGAAGAATGCGATCGAAAAAAACTAAGTACTCGCTCCTTGATGTTCCTAGCGCGTGACTAATTACGGTGACACACTGGTCATGAACACATGAGTATACACATCTGATGTGTTCATAATTAAGCCGTAAATGACAGTTTGGTTAATATAACAGCTAATAACTAATTCGGGATGACGATCGAAAACAATTACAATTGAGCTGACACTAGTTGGACTTCAGAACCGTCAACCAAGAACCTCGGCCTTTCCTCAATTTGCCAGAATCTTCTTTTTTCTTCGATTTTAAATTCTTCATCCTACTTTTGCTGTCAATAATGACTTGATCAAAATGCTGCTGCAACGTCTGATCAGTTTGCTTATCAACTTAATCAATACGATAGTTTAAAAAATTGACAGAGGGATCATTTGTTGAATATGCTGCCTCATTCCTGTCTTCACTTAAAGTTTTTCTTGCTTTCTTGTAGCTTTAACGACATTTAGAGCACATTGTACTGTATGCCTTTTGACCATGACCTGACAATTTCGTAAAGAAAATTGATCCTCGAAAAGAAGAGATTAGATATCATGCTTTATCTTGGAACAAGTGTAAGAGGAGACCTGTGATGAGCGTTTGAACTTCTATGTTCTGAAGACCTTTGTTACACGTAGAACCATTCCCTGACCTACAGTTTCGAAATAAAAAAAAAACTGATTAATGTCGTGCATCAACCAGGTAAGTTTGAAGAAAAGTTCTGTAGGTTATGAATTGAAGCTAAGCTAGGTCCTATGTGTAACTACACCATATAGTAATTCTTCACTTGTGGCGCTAGCTGAACTGAATGTTGGAGAAAGAATTCTGTCTCGACTCACAGAGACTTCCCGAACTAGAGCAGGCTTATGGAACTCGAATTATCTCTGGAGCATGTAGATTTTGTCTCATGACTATGTGCAGTATACTCTTCTGAAGTTGGAAGATATATGATGTTTCTCTCTAATTTCTTCTAGCCAACTAAAAACTTCTGTTTACGATTGGATTGGAGGCGTGGTCGCTTCCAAATTTCATCATCGCAACTGTTCGATGTTGGAATCACTTCCGACTGTTCCGATCAATTAAGAACTCTAGTTTGTCGACCAAAGAATGCAATATTTTTATGGGAAAGTCTGGCTGTTTCTTCAAACATCTGTTTTTTTTTAAATTTCTCTAATTCATTTTACTCCGCCCTTTTTCTTCCGCTTTCCCCTTTATTGGATTCCATGGCAACAATAAATTATATAATACACTCGCAAATTCAAATTCCTCGCCAGAAATAGGCTGTGCTGGTACTAGGGAAACAACTGGAGAAAATTATTAAATTATGACAATCCGACCGCTTCTGTGTATCTGCCTGCTGGGCGTTGAACGTTCCAACTGTGCTTGGATTAATAAAATAAAAATAACTGGCTAATTTAAGTGTTATTCGATCGATCTCGTTTAGCTTATGAAATGCTGACATGGCAATAGATTAAATTCATTATTATTGAACTAAAAAAATAACAGTTGAAACAATGAAAAAGATTCCTAGTTGGCACCTGGTGGCGCAGTGCAGCCTTTTGAGACGGCGGGGCACCGGGCTGATGCGTGGTGAGTACATCAAAGTTTGAAATTAAATCTGCTTGATTTCGAGTCTACTAAACTGCCTGAAAATGCTTCTATAACATTCTGTTTTGCAGAATAGTTGTTCAGGTTTAACGGTCTATCGTACCAGTTCTGTTGAAAGAAACTAGCTGGACACGCTTAACTAAGTAAAGTGCTAAAAATGACGTGTTTACGAACAAATATGTTTCTCTAGTAAAATTATATAGAATATTTTACCGTGTGATAATCCACTATTTTTCATTTTTAGCGAAGAAGTAAAAAATGCAAATTAAGGCATATAAAACAAATCATAGCATGCTTCTGCATTTTATGATTGAAGCGATTGATTTCTAGAACACACATTAGTGAACGAAACCATGAACAATTGTTCTAAAGGAAGAAAAATCTAAACGAATAAATGGTCTACCATAAGCAATAGATTGTTGCCAACAAGTCTAACGGACACTTTTCAGGACAGTAAACACCATGAGGATAGGTTCTCTTGTAATGAATAACTATAAAATCATATGGACAATCGAAAGAATAAAATTGTGGTATCGGAGCAAAGTCAGTCTCCCTAAACACCTGGACTCAGCAGGCATGTGCCATAGAGGTTCAGACTTGTTATCTTCTTAGTAGAATACACGACGCTGCAAAATACAGGACGTTTCGAAATATTATTTCAAATTGATACACTTAAGTGGATTCCACTTGTTCCATATTTTTTGTGTATGTGGAAATTCTATACCGTTTACTGCGTAAAACATATAGTAGTATAATTGTTTTGCCTTCTTCTTATATTTGTAACTATAACAAATTATTGTTGTTACTTACCTTCTCCTACAATGTGGAATTGGGTGCATGTCTGGAGAGTTAAATTTAAATTTGTCAACTCCAAACAAATTTGTTGAACAAAACAAAGCTGTGATAGTATATAGTTAGCATAGAAGAAATTTCTTGTTTAACCTTCCCTCTTCGTTGTTTCTCCTCCCGCTGTGTCTGTGGCTCTATTTATAAATGTCCACTGCATGTCCATAGATGCTAAGTTAAACGAAATCAGAGAGTGCCTACCATTTTCTTTTTCAGTAACAAAACATTTTCTCTTTTTAACATTCTTAATTTGCTGTTGGTAATTGTTTCTAAAACTATCGTACTAAAACATTTTATAAATAAATGAATGTAATATCTAACTACAAACTTTTCTAAAACAAAGGATTCGTTCTGAAAACAAGTAAATCTTCCCAAGCTCCTCTACTTCTTGCATAATTCTCACACATTTCTTCAAAATTGTAAGATATTGCTTCCATTTTACCAAAGATAATTAAATAAATGCACCCCTTTGCAATGAAATATTGTTTCCATGTTGCTCCACCCTAGATCAGTTTTATGAGTTGTTTTTTGAATGAATCATTCTTGTCAGTAAAATACTCTAATTTGAAATTCTTATTTATTATTCGTATAGGTAGTAGGTTTTGTATTTTATTTATACCTATGAATTTGATTACGATTAATTCAGTTTTTAATATTCAGCACATTAGTGGAATAATGATTAATTCACTTGTTTTTCTAATACTGGCATAAAGTGAGTTCCGGGTAGACGTCAAATATGGAACTCTGTCCCACAAAATTTGGAACGTATGGGAATCCTACACTAGTACTTCTGTTTATCTATAGCCTTAGAAAAATACAAAAGTACTTAGAACAATGACGTCACAGAGCAAAAACCCTACCGAGCAATTTTTTCATAATTCTTCATGGAGAAATAATTTTGTGAATCACCAGTTATGTAAGACACGAGCCGCCAAATAATATCAGTATCTTTATTTTGCAAGCAATTTAGCCGGACGAGTTTAAAACACATTGTAGTTGAGAAAAAAATATTAGTTCATTTTTAAAGCAAAATAAAATATTGTTGTTTAATACTTACATTGGCTTTTCCGTACGGATTAAACTGAACGTCAATATATTTGTAAAGTTTCTTCCAGGTTGGATAGAACTGTTTTATAATAAAACGTGCACTATCTGGACAGAGTGTTTCGTAGTAAATGGAAACTCGTACTCGCGTCTGTAACAAAGAAAACGCATTTTATTATCAATAAGACCTTGAGTCGTCTTGAATAAATTACATTTCACAGTAAATCACATTTCACGTTTTGTAATGTAGTAGTATTAAATGGAAGCAAAGTTTTCTAGTAGATAACATTTTCTTACTTTCTATTAATACTGTAGGTAAGTTTCAATCTGCATGACACTAAATTCATATTTAAAGCGTGCGAATATCCTAGTATTCATGTTTCTGGGAAAAGAAACTCGTTAATTAACTTAGTCATCGAAGCACTTATTCAATATGAAACAGAACAGTTCAGGAATAATGTATTATATGTACTGTCTCCATTTGAAGGTTTGTAATTGAAAAAAAAATAAATAACGGAAGATTATTTCGCATGAAAGCTCTTGTTGAGATCTTATTCTTGGGAAAGAAAATTGACTTCAAGAGGTAGAAAATACAATTACTCACTCGGCTTAGTTTATTTGGTAATTTGTATTTCTTCATGTTCAATCCATTGACTCAAAGGTGACGAATGTCTGTATTGTTCATCAAGCTTTAAGATAAACGATCAGAATGAAGAGATACACGTGCGGTTTAGTATTTGCTAAGGATACAATAACGTATGCAGTAGCTTTCATTTCCCCGTAAAGGCAGATGAAAATACCAAACAATTAAAAAAATACATAAATAAAAGACGTTTGGTTGTAAGCATATAGGGCAACATATATTGTGTTACTATGATCAATGACTCTGACGAGACACTTTAAAGATGTTTGCTGTATATTATGAATTATGCTCTATGTGGACAAATAACGAGAACTACCTGCAAATTATACGTCGTGTGCGTCGGATTGCATCGCAAGAGACTCACTCATTTAATGCGAATCTGGACATTTTTAGTACGTAAACATAGAATCCTAAAGTGTGGATGACTTTTGGTTCTTTTAAAAAATAGAAATACAGTTGAATCGCTGATTTGAGAAACGTCATATGTCATGCAAACTATATTTTACAAGAGAGTTTTTAAAATTTACACACAGAGTTATAATTATTGAAAATGAATACGCTAATGTCCGCACATCAGAGCCATGTAGGTCGACTATTGTCTGCTGTTGAAACGGCTGTTAGATCTAGAAGTAAACTGAACATCTTTACGAATCGTGTTTCACCGTAAAGTTGTGGTTCTTTTAAAGAATTATTTTTTAGATATAAATGCATATCCAACTTGCTGAACTTAGGAAATTTGGCTTATGCAATTCTTAATGAATTCAAATTAAACTTAGATATGCAAGAATACGAAGGAACGTTTGGTTTAAACAGAAATACGATCTACTATAAAAGCGTTTTGTTATAAAGGGTTTGATAAGGGTAGATGTCCTTAAAGAATTAAAACTGTCAACTCACTTTCGGCAGATGAGTGACTTATGACGTTTCTCAACTCAGCGATTCAATTATGTATGTAAAGAGAAAACATTTGACAGTAGAAAGTTCCAATAACAATACATTGTTAGCCACTACAACAATAAATCACTTTGAAAACAGATCGATTATACAGTATTGTATCAGAAGGGACATTGTTTGAATTAGTTTACTATCAAATTCGATAAATTAGTTCGTTTTATGTTCTGGGCAGAACAGTTCCATAGTTAACATCGTTATCCTTGCAAATCTAAGTTCAATTTGAATTCATTAAGAATTGCATAAGCCAAATTTCCTAAATTCAGCAAGTTGGATATGCATTTATATCTAAAAACAATTCTTTAAAAGAACCACAACTTTAAGGTGAAACCCGATTCGTAAAGATGTTCAGTTTCCAACTTGTAAGTGTTTCGTCTTTCATAGGTGGTACAGCAAGAACAGTCCACAAGTCAATACCGAACAAACAGAAAATTCACATCTAGACTTCGAATGTATTTCTAACACGGAATGTTTGGTTTAAACAGAAATACGATCTACTATAAAAGCGTTTTGTTATAAAGGATTTGATAAGACTTGAGTGATATTGCAAACGATAAACTACATGCAAATGCAATGTGTGGTATAAATGAGCGAATATCAAAGATGAATGTAACATGATGTCTAAACAATGTAACATGATATCTATATACTAGATATATATTTTGATTTATAAATGAAAAAAGCTCAATCAGGGTTTATCAACGTGGGGATCATGAAGTGTGTGTGTGTGTGTGTGTGTGTGTATCTGAAGCCTTCTGAACGCTTTAACACACACAAAGTAAAACGAAGCCGCTAATTATAAGCAAGAAAAGCACTTTTAGGGAGTCACTGGTCAGAAGACATACACATAAAAAATATATATGTTAATTCAATACAATGCAATGTCCCAGCCTGACTACCACTTTTTGTGTTAAATCAACACAATACATGATATAGATTTCGGTACTGGGAGAAAAAAAGTTACGGCTCCAGCGAGATTTGAACATGGGTTGCTCAGTTAGAAGTCTAGCGGTTTACCGACTTTGTTTTATTATTATTATCATCAATTTGCAACTGTCATTACAAAACAAATATGCATCAACAATTTATAACATAGCAATCAAAACAACTAATGAAAAAAACAAAAATAAAACTATAAACATATTAAACATACAAAGCTCTATCATAATTAGCAAATTTTCGGAATTTCTTATCGGATTTGTTTAACCAAACTATTTAAAAATACAACATAGAAAACCACATCTGTAAGATTTGTCTTTGTAAGCATAATATGAATAGTGTGGCATGTCAACCAAAAGAGAAGTCTCTTTTTCGCCTTTGGAAACACTTGAAATGCCGGATAACAAATAACGTCCTCTAGCGAATATGCCGAACCATGTCCTCTTAATATTCTATTAACTATTTTACAATAGTGAAGCCAAATTGGAGAAGTATTCTGGCAACCAATGATAACATGAATTAAAGTTTCTACTTGTCCACATACCATACATTTATTGTCACTAGTAGAGCCTCTATGGTACAATGCTTCCTTATGTGGCCATGTACGATGAGTGACCTGATACGCAGTATTATGTGCGAGGGGGTCATCCACCACTTCGGCCAGGTTCGACCATATGGCTGCCCATTGTTTGGTAGGGTTATTACGTTGAATAGCCGGGATATGTACGGGCTTTCTAACGGACCATTGATCAATTGGGATGTTGTCGACAGTAGCATATGCCATTTCAATGAAAGCTTGATTAAGATAGGGTAGCAAATTTTTCCATTGAAGCGTATACAAAGGGAGGACCAGTTCAGTGCGACGACAAGCTTCCAAAATAATTTGAGAGGCAAATTCGTTACGGTATTGACAAACTAACTGAATCGTACGGTGAAGTAACAGAGCTTCTCCGTGGAGTCTTACATCTTTGAGATGGAGGCCGCCGCAGAGCAGTGGTAGTTGGCATGTTTTTCTATGAATGGGTATTTTGTAATTGAACCATAAAAATATGCCGATTTGGGTGTCTATGGAAGCATAAGTTTTGTGTGTTAATGGAAACAGTTGAAGAAGATATGTGGCTTGACTGATAATAAACACACTGATAAATCTGGATCGGGTTAATGAAGTGTCGAAGCACAGTTTGTACTGGTGTACACTAGTTGAAATTTTTTGGATGAGGACCTGAGAATTAAAGGCAATCGTTCTGTTGATAGTGTTGGCCCACCAGTTTCCTAAAAATTTAAGAGAGTCGGTAATAGTACCAAAGGATCGGACATTCTGAGTAAGTACAGGATCCATTAATAAGATTTTAGTTTTAGTTTGATTGATGGGAATGTTCGAGACCTGATCAAATAAGTTTAACACTTCTAAAATGTGTTTTATTTCTGGGGCACCTTGTGCTAACCAAATGACATTATCTACATAGGTTATAGCCTTATTACCACTCTATTCAGGGGGATTCCAGCAAGGCCGTTTTTAGGTAGATTTCGAAGAAAAATATACCTAATGAGATCGGTACGATATGAAAGTATAATAATAATAATAAATCACAGCCATATTCAATCCACTAGTGGATGAGGCCTCTCCCCGAAGGAAGGAGTTGATCTACTGCTCCCACGCTGACCAGACGGGTTGGGAGAGGAGAGCCGAAGCTCTCACTGTGATCGCCACTGTCTTTTATTCACAGCAGCTCCCCAATTGTCCTCACGATTTTGAAGATATTTTAACCAAATTTTTATATGTTGTTTCTAGCCTTAATAGCTCGGTTAAGTTCGTTAATCAGCAAAATCGGTCGCCATCTTGGATCCAAAATGGCCGCCGAACCCATTGTTGTATAGAGTACACAGCCTAAAAACCGCTGGGGCTATTGAAATCAAATTTGGTATAATGGTAAAACATCACTCTTATATTACGAAATGAATTAAAGGACGCCATCTTGGATCCAAAATGGCGGAAGTAAGAAATCTATTTTCCATATCGTTTATGCTAGAGATACGAAATTTGGCATAAAGGTGTATTGTCACTAGTAGTTCAAGAAAATATTACGAAATGTTGAAAAGGTCGCCATGTTGGATATAAAATGGCCGCCGACCCCATTGTTGTATAGAATACACAAGCCTAAACGGCTGCAGCTAGAAATATCAAATTTGGTAACACTGTGCATTATCACTTGTATGTTACTAAAATATTACATGGTGTATCCAAAGACGTCATCTTGGATCCAAAATGGCGGACCTAAAAAACATTTTCCAAACCGTTTGAACTAGAGATACGAAATTTGGCATAAAGGTGCATTATGACGACTAGTTTAGGGAAATATTACAACATTCGGGAATACTCGCCATCTTGGATCCAAATTGGCCGCCCAAAATCCCATTTTCCACATCGTTTGAGCTGGATAAATGAAATTTTACTTGAAGGTGTACCATCACAAGTAGGTCACGACAATATAAGAAAACTTTCATAAAGTCGTCAACTTGGATCCAAAATGGCCGCCCCAAAAACTCAATTTCCAAATCATTGAAGGTAGAGAAACTAAACTTTCTTTGAAGGTGTATGACCAAGAGTAGATTACAATATATGGGGCAAACCTCCCCTTTGGGGGCGCAGCCCCCCGTGGGAGAGTGTATATGTACACCATGGTGGTGTAGTGCTGCAGGGAGATTTTGCTTAAGATAAAGGAGGCGCATCCTCTCAAAAGCACTGAAGTTGGGGGCGAACCCAGTACGGGGGTCTGGGGGCAGCGCTACCAGCGAAATAAAGCGAGTATATATATATATATATATATAATAATACACAGCCATATTCAATCTATATATATATATATAAATAGATCACAGCCATATTCAATCCACTAGTTGATGAGGCCTCTCCCCGAAGAGAGGAGTTGGTCTACTGCTCCCACGCTGACCAGGCCGGTTGGGAGAGGAGAGCCGAAGCTCTCACTGTGATCGCTACATCTTTATTCAAGTAGCTCCCCAGTTGGCCTCAAGACGCTGGGTGGACGCCGCAGAGGCAACACCATCTGGAGTACTGCAACGGTCACCCGTCCAAGCACTGACCAGACCCAGAGCTGCTTGACTTATATATATATAAATAAATAAATAAATACCAATAAATAGTTTCTCGATAGCGCTCATATAAGGCGAGATTTAAATTTTTGAAAATAAAAAACTTCGAGATCTACCTTAGCCTACCGAAAGAGATTTTTTACTACTTGTGTTAATGGCATAAGGCCTAAATTAAACAAATAGGAGGAAATAGGGTCACCTTGGTGTACTCCACGTTCCATGTTAAATTCTGTTAATATATGTTTATTAACTTGAAGTCTAATGGTTCGTACCTTGAATGCATTCGACAATAACATAAGTAAATTATCAGGCAAATTAAGACGTTTCAACACTTCAAGTAAATAGTCTATATTTAATGACGGGAAGGCCTGAGAGAAATCAGTGGAATATATCAGAAAGGGGGACACAATCTTAAGTTGTGTAGCGCGAATTAATTCACGGAAGTTAGCCAATAGGACGTGGACGGGTTTGGTGTGGGCCAATCCACCCTGACTCTCATCTAATAATAAGTTCATAAATGGTTTGAGACGAAACATGAGTACCTTAGATAACAATTTACTATCTACATTTAACAGCGAAATGAGCCTTAAGTTATTAGTCTTTTTAGAATTTCCTTTTTTTTTAAAGTAACAGACCCATTGCTTGAGTAAAGTCGATACAAAAGAAACGAGCCTGTAAAAATTGGTTATAAAGGGACGTTAACATCGGTAGTAACAACTGTTGGAATCTTGAATTTTTGAAGATTCCAAAATTTGAAGATTCCATATAAGCCATACTATTATTATTCGTATCTCACTATAACTGTTACTCTATATCACACCACGTGCTCACATTAACACTGAACACGGAGCACTTTATTTCTCAACCGCGCGCTGTGAACGCTTGGCAGGAACTGTACCGATTTGGCTAAATCATGAGACAGAAAGAGTACTAGATTCAAACACTAGACTTCTGCCATGATTTAATCACGTTTCGTTTTGTCAATTAGGAATCAGTGTTCCCATTCATTGAGAATATGTTCCATTTCTAAGAAAGCAAGCGCAGCATTTGTCATGCTGTTACGATAAGAAACCAGTAACGCTACTCAAGTGTTTGACTGTCGCCATCTTGCTTGCTTTCATAGAAATGGAATATTCTCAATGAATGGGAATTCTGGTTCCCAATTCAAGAATAGGAAGTGATTAAACCATGGGATAAGTCGTAAAAGTACCTTAGTTTGAATTGGGGTTTCAGCAACATACGAAGTGTATTCAGAAAGTAATGCCTCCAAGCCCACTACTTGGCCAATAGTACTGCAAACATTTTGAACTGTTTACCATTAATGCACTGATGTTTAGGCTATAGAATGTCACATGTTTTACCTTCCTATCTCTTCTTGTTCCAGAGTAATGGAGCAATCCATGGCATCCAATGGTGAGGTCCCGTTGAAACAGCTGGCTGTCATTGAATTTCTGGTTGTGCGCCCAGCAACATTTATCGCCGTATGACTGCAGTTTACGGGAATACCTGTGTTGACATCTGCTGGCAAAGTATTGTTGACCCTCTCTTGGGATTGGAATGGGATCGTGCATAATGAATTTCTGCGAAATGGTCAGACAATAAACTCAGATTGACACGTCGACACCCTAAAGTGACTGCGGGCCAGATTGCAACGCACTCGCAAAGATAAACAAGCATTCTGTAAAACGACAATGCTCGTCTGCACACAAGCCACAAAACTCAGGAAGCACTGCAGCGCCTGATGTTCATGGACATTCTGCCTCATCCTGCCTAAAGTCCGGATCTTGCGCCCTGCGACTTTTGGGTCTTCCCCAAACTTAAGGATCGCCTTAAGGGCCAACGCTACAGTTGTGAGGCGGAGGTGGAAGCACCAGTTCGGCAATGGTGTAGCCAGCAGCCACCACAATTCTTCGCCGACGGCATGAAAAACCTTGTTTCGCGTTGGCGCAAGTGTGTTGCCCGTAATGGGGACTATGTTGAAAAATGATGACACCATATGTAGCTGACATAGCAAGCTTTCCACTGATACCTGTAACGGTGCTATCTGTCAAACACAAGTAAAGGTATCACCTTGGAGGCACTACTTTCTGAATCACACTCCTATATTTGATCGCCTAGACTATTTGAATCTATAGTGTAGTCGTTTAAGGCTCAATCCAAGTGGTTTTCCCGCCTGTTTCATTTTACGTCAATTATTCAAATTTCAGTAGAGGAAAACAGAAATTAACTTTTTACGCATCAAAGTTCGTTTCGTCCTTCAAGAATGAGTGCAATTAGTATTTATTAAATGCTAGTATTAACTGTAGGATTGTGTGCAGACACTTTTGGGACATTATTCTGTTCCAAAAGTGTCTGCACACAATCATGAGTTTACTGTTATTTTATTACGGCTCGTTTTCTTCTGGAGGAATGTCAGGGGGTGTCTAAAACGCGACCTATTCATGTTTTACTTGCAACGATGCGCGACGTAATTCAAGCTTATCAACACCAAATCACTCCGGAATTGGCATTTTGCACTACTGATTTCGAAAATGCCTTTTCATCTATCAATATACAATATCTAATGTTTGTTTTACGACAGTACAATTTTCCGGAACAAGTAATCCAATTGTTAACCAACCTGTACAAAGTTCGTACTATAAGGATAAATATTAATTGTAGGTTAATGACGGAATTTCGCATGGAGAGAGGATTGCACCAAGATAGTTCAATATCTACAAATCGATATGATTTAGGAATGGTCCCTCTGATACAAGGTATCACACAAAATTACTTGGATTGAACTTGCATCAGATTACATCATTTATATTGCAATCATTTATATTGACGATGCTATGGATCGCGAAGTCTCCAGAAGAATTAAAGGTAATGGAAACGTTAAGATATTTTCGTTTAGTTTCTAATATTTCACCTAACTCCACTAAAACTAAAACATTTCCCTTACAACATATTGAACAAAAAGGATTGCACTAAAATTGGGAAGTGGTATCCCAATTATTTTTTTTGGAAATACACTGGACTAACACGATTGATAAGACTGTATCAGCAAATGCAGAAAATTTATTACGACAAATATAATTAGGAGTCTGCAAAGATATAAATATTACTTTGAAACTTTATTGGCTCTGTTCAATTTATCAATACCTACAAACTTAGTAAAACATCGCATATAATTCAATTGTCTCCATTACCTAATAAAATATAATATACTGCATATTAGTATCAATACTGCAATATCAATATCAATACTGCATATTATGCAGTAATTGCAATGAGAATAGGACGTTTCATTTGGTATTTTTATAAATTACGCGTACACATAAATACGTGTTATTTACCAATTAGTCCGGGAGGATTAATTGGGACTGAGGAATGCACGGCAACAAGGACAAGCACTCCTTATTCATCGTACTATACAATTGATGGCATAATTTCAGGATACATATTCTATACAATTTATAGAAGAAATATTTCGTCGAATAGACGATCAATTACCATTAAATATTCTAGGATGGCGAAAATTAATGGCAAATTTAACATCCACTTGTATAGATATTTTGTATGGATTCTCTACAAAAGAAAATATAGATGCATGGACTGTAAAACAAATTTATCCGTACCTAACCAAAATCAATAATCCCCATGTATCTGGAATTCAAAGGCACTTTCCGTTAATTCAATGGGAAGAAATTTGGCAAAATTTGGCATATTTAAAATACATGAACAATGTTTTTAATATAATTCCAAATATTGCAACAAATATATCCGGTTAGTAATAGACTGTACAAATTAGGTATCACGAACGTCCCTTTATGGAATCTGCAAAAACGTTAACACTATTTGCCATCAAACAAGTAATTGTAAATCTCTTAATCTAATTTGGTGTCAATGTAAAAAAAATCTTATGGAGAATTACGCGCTGCACAGTCTATGCACTATACAGATGAACAGTTGGTATATTTTCCGGTCTTTCAGGTTTTACCGAAGGCCAAGAAAAGAATCATATTTTGGATTCTTGCTATGACTGATAATATAATTTTGACTACACCAGAATTACAAGATGTAGACTTTTATATTAATTATTTTAATTACCAATTTAACAATGTGTCAAAAAAAGATTAAAAATCTGTACAGTGGCAATTATCAGCTCACATTCTATAAATAAATACTTGAATGTTAAAATTTAAGTTTGTTTATGTTTAGACACTAGATATTGCGTATTATATCTTTCTTTGCAGTAAAAAGAACTGAGCAACCCATATTCAAATCTTGCTGCAGCCGTAACTTTTTTCTCCCAGTACCAAAATCAACAACGTGTGTTGTGTTCATTTAACACACAAAAAGTAGTAGTCACGCTGGGACACCGCATTGTGTTGAATTAACACTGCTATTTTTTTCAGTGTAGTAGAAGGGGATTGTGGCATGAAAAATGTTGAGAAATGCTGTTCTACATTATCGAGTTTCATTCATAATAATAATAATAATTGAAATGCACATGTAAATATATAACAGTGATGTTGTTTGCTGTATTTAAAGTACAACAGTGTATGTGAGATGGCTACTTATACAACTAAGGCTTCTATACAGATTGGTCACGTATTTGCATAAAATGCCCGTTCCCAACACCATTTCTACCTCTCAAAACCTAGATTGTGCTTGGCACAACGATCTCTCGTATACAAATTGTCAAAATTAAATTTCTAAAAATTGTGATGAGAATCTGGAATGAAGAATAATCTGAACTTATTCCTACTGTATAATTATTATTATTATTTGTTGTTGTTGTTGTTGTATGATTGTTATATCACATTGTTACAAGAACGGTGTAAAATGGCCTTTGCTGTATCCGTGCTCACTTCTAATAAATAAATAAATATTCGACCACTGTTCAAAGAAAGTAACTACGAAATATATAAGCTATCAGTCATAGTTTAATTATTACTTAGCTTACATTAAATTTGGTCTAAGATAGATAATAATACAGCGTTAGAAGATAGTATTAAAAGCATTAACAGTGTTGAAAAGAAGCATCGTCAACGTCTTTCACAACGTGAGAGGAGAAAATAGGAGAGAACAGTTTTTTAACTTGCATATCGTTTGTATATTATGACTGGCCTTGTATATGATTTTGTGTATATAAAATATATGTAAAGTGCATGGACATAGCTAACAACCCTACATTGTAAAAAATAGTTGTGTTAATTCAACACAATGCGGTGTCCCAGCGTGACTACCACTTTTGTGTGTTAAATCAATACAACACACGGTGTTCATTTCGGTACTGTGAAAAAAAAGTTACGGCTGCAGCGAGATTTGAACATGTGTTGCTCAGTTAGAAGCTGAGCGTCTTACCGACTTTTTTTTTAAAACCATTTTTTTATTGATAGATCAATATCAAAAATTACAAAAAATGAAAGAGTGATATACTAAAGAACTACAAAAAAATGAACATATCCAAAAGATTACAAAACTTAAACTCAGGTAACTATACTCTACATACACATAAATAAACGTTCAATATAACGCTTTGTAATAGGAAGCAAAGCCAGGCACTTTCTGTTCGAGACTCAATTGCTGATATTTGTGTAATAAATAGTCAACATACCAACGGGCATCAATCATTTCAGTTTCAAATTTTAAAACATATAAAGTCTGAGCGATGAACCACATCGTAAATATTTGTTTCGATTTAGGAAACATTCTGTAGGATGGATCTTGAAATATTTTTTCACAAGTTAAGTCTGTCACACTGATTCGCAAGATACGACCCAATATAGTAAGAAATTTTTTCCAAATGTCTTCCTTATCAGTACATTATATTAGTTTATGGGTATACGTTTCTTTTTTCTTGCATTTACTACATGCCTCATATTCTCGAATGGCTTTTTTGTACAAATTGCACCCATAAGATTCCAAATGATATATTTGTATAAACATATGATGATGTAAAACTGAATCAAATTTTAAAACAGCCAAATTCTGACATAATAAAGGCCATGTGTCACTATTTGGAACATATTGTTTTTCTAACTTATTTATCTCTGTATTCAAATACTGGAGATAGAAAACTTTAACGGAATATAATTCCATTGGAATTTTACCTATAACCGCATATGCAAAATCAAGTATGGTTGTAGTAAATTATTTCATCGGACCCCTAATGGAATTTATGCAACCGGTGCAACATCATCAATATCCCTCAAGGCTCTTAATGTTACATCTGACGACAAATTGTCAGTATATACTTGTAATAATCTGTGAGATAAGAGTGATTTAGCTTGTAACTGGATATTTTTCAGATTAATACCTCCATCCTCCAGTTTTTTATACAATAGATAACGAGGTGTTCTAAGAATTTGTTGATACCATAAAAAGTATCCGACATATTTATGTATTTTTGCCCAAAATTTGTTGGATACAGGAAACAATTGTAACTGATAATACATCTTACTGAAGACAAAAATGTTCAAAAATCTAGCCCTATCTAGTAACGATGTAAACCAACTCTTATATATTAGCGTATCAATGGTAAACGTTTTTAATATCCTATTTTCTGCATTTGTGACAGTTTGAGAAAAGTCACTATACCATTCCACACCAAGTATAGTAATAGATTGTTTTACATTAAGCCGGTGTAACTTGATATCTTGTATCTTAGCTTTTAGATTAAGTGCCTGTGTTTTCAGAGGATTAAGCACAATACCAGAAATATTAGCTAAAGCTTGTATAACATGAAAAATGTCGTCTATTTCTTGATCATTTCTAGCCAGAAAAGTCGCATCATCAGCGAAAAAATACATTTTAAAGGATTTTGTATAAATAGAACACCACTGAGAACATTATACACTGCCGTGACAAATGGCACCATGGACAAACTAAAGAATACCGGGGCCAGGCAACAGCCTTGCGTGACCCCAACATTGATTTTTATTTTAGGGACGATAACAGAATTTATAGATAATTTAAAGAAACGATTGGCATAAACCCATTTCATCATGTTTATGAACCTTAGCGGAAAATTCATAAGGGCTAGTACTTTAAATAAATAGCTATGGCTCACGGTGTCGTACGCCCTACGAAAATCAGTCTTGAGTAAAAGTAAAGGTATTGTGGCCCCTTGATGTGTATGCATTAGCACCAGGGGTGGATTTCGGGCCTGGCCCGGCCTGGCCGGGCCAGGCTAAATGATATCAAAGGCCTGGCCGGGCCAGGCTAAATCCTGCTGTAGTCCCTTATACTTTCAGTTTGGGCTCTGTGGATAAACAAAAATTACTTTACAGAATCGGTCAGACTAAAATTTAAATACTGTATTAGCTGAATGCAAATAACTCTCAGAAGCATTGTCATGTCAGCTAGCTTTGTGTTTGCTCAGGGTTTCTTTCAGAAAAACCTCTCCTCTCCGTGAAACGGTTGTATAGCTCCGAAGGTACTTTTGAAGACTCCAGAAAATTTGAAACCAGGGGCGGATTGGCCCGGGTGCGAAAACGGAAATTCCCAGATGTTCCCCCTCCCGCCGGTCCTTTTGTCTTGGAAGCATAATGTTACCCAATAAAGATGACCACATTTGCTACTACTTGTAGCGTATTAGCCATTTCGACACACAAAACTCATGGCCAAGCTAACATCACCGTTAAAAAACGAAGAGCCCTCTGTAAAATCTCTTCACTTCCTCCACTTTTATTGTTAATATCATAAACTCACTGAAAGCAAAGCACAATTTGAAGGTTTCGACGTTCACTTGGGTTCCTTTGCCCTCCTCCGACCTCTCCTTGGAAGATGTTAATACAACACGTTGTCAATCGTGGCTGCTACATCCTGCCGGGAAAAGGAGATTGATTGGTAAGAGAGAGAGAGAGAAAGAAAGAAAGAAAGGAGGAGGAAAGAGGATAAAACGCTGATTGTTCACAACTTCGGTGTACTTTATGATCACGAGGGTTGTGGGTTGTTGATGTTAAAGAACTTGACCTTTCTCTAGATTGGAATGGAAAGGAACAAAATTGTATGAACAAATGAAACTGTTAAAAAAAAACACACACACACACACACAACCCAGGTCGGTGCCATAAAACAGTGCTTCACCCATTGCCAAAGGCAGTTTAGGGCAGGATTAGTTGCAAATGGAAAATAAGGCATATCCCCCCTCCCCTCCTTTTCCTTTCAGATTCCACCATTCATAAGTTCATTCAGAAACATTTATTAGTTTTAAATATTTGTTTACAAGGGCGAAGCACCAAGGGTGTCGCCAAATACTAGTCTCATAAAACCCTCTTTCTTGCTCGTTTCCGACAATAACTGTGAATATTTTGCGCTGTTTCTATTCTCGAGATGCTATAGGTTGCGTCAGAATCAGGGAAACGGATAAACAAACAATAAACATTGTCATTGATTCTACAAATCGGATACTTTAGTAGTATATTATTAATAGAATGAAGAGGGATCGTGATAGTGACTAAATTACAGACACCATAATGTTAGTTTCGTTCATTACTAGTTGTAAGTGAGAAATCTTGTGTGCAATGCGTATAGTGAAGTTTGTTTTGTTTTGGTGACAGTGCTTTTGAATCTTATGTTGCATTTTTATCTATAATTTCTGGGACATTTCTGCAGCAGCTGTTGATATTAAATAAAAAAGGAAGTTGACACATACTGTCAAAAGTTGAAAGAAGAGATCTCCATCAGCCCAAAGTAAGTATATAGGTGAATGTATTTAATTACTTCGATGGAGTCTAAGAAATTTCTTGGTTTAGTATTAGAATTTAGGATTTTGTTTGCTTCCAACTCCATTTGAGCTCATTATCAAAGGCACTTCTAAAAACAAGTGAGGCGGATTCCAGTCAGGGTATGTGCATATGAGCTACAGCTTCAGCTGGGAGCATCCTTGGATTATTAATTTTCCATTGGAAAAATTGCTCCGAGAGTTTTGCAACGACACCTCAACTATTTTCCTAGTTCTAACAGTTCCTGAGTTGAATATTTCTCTCTCCCGGTATTTCGAGCCCCGCCCTGTGATCTGGATGAATAATACGGCTTTGTATTAGTCTTGCCAAGTCCTTTCCATTACACTTGAGAAGAAACCTTCATACTCCTAATTAATGAGTTAAAATATGGGCCTCGGAACTCGAAACCCGCCCCTGCGATTTGGATGAATAATACGGGATTGAACTCGTCTCAAGACCTTTCCAACGATACCTCAACCACCAGGCCTAGTAGTTCCTGAGTTGAAAGTTGTCGACAAACAGACGGTCAAAACGGGACTCCGGGGTGGTCTCCTACTTCCAGTGACGGTTCTAGAGATAAAAAACTGGGGGGGAGGCAGCTCAACGTTGCATATTATATATATATATATATATCATCATCATCATCATCATATTCAGCCGTTTTCTATCCACTGCTGGATGAAGGCCTCCCCCTTTTCTTTCCACATATCTCGGTCTGCTGATATCCTCATCCATGTAGCTCCTGAAAAACGCTTGATTTCATCTACCCATCTTACATTTGGACGTCGTCTCGGTCGTTTCTTTTCTCTAGGAATCCAATGTAGTACATTTGTCGTCCACCTTCCATCTGTTCGTCTAGCTATGTGACCGGCCCATCTCCACTTCATCTTCTTCGCAGTCTTGATTACATCCTCTACCTTTGTTTGTGCGCGAATCCATTCATTTCTCTTCCTGTCCCTCCTGGTT